>VDFB02376751.1:0-20231 GCA_007258455.2 Sequoia sempervirens
AATGAAAAACAAAGAGTAGATGATTGATATGAATTTTTGATAAAATTTCTTTCTGCAATAGAAAACAAATAGTAGATTGATTTGATTGAAACATATTTGCATTCGTGATTGAAATACAAATAGGATGATGATTTGATTGTCTGATAAATTTACTTTCCTAAAAAAGAAAACAAATAGTAAATGATGATAAAATAGATTGATTCGATGTGCAGATAAATAGATTTTTTATTGATGTCCTGATATGAGTCACTTAGATAGAGCATTTGATATGGTTCACTGATATGGGTCATTGATTGATATGGGTCACTTGATATGAGTCTAATAGATAGATATGACTTTGATTGATATGAGTCTAATAGATTCTATTTGTGATGATAAAAAAATAGGAGGTTTTCAAAAACCTCCAGATTAGAGAGCGTCATCTTACGGGGTGGGATAGGATTTGAGATTTGACACCTGCATATGTGCAGCTGATAGTGAGTTGTGGGTTGGGATCATTATTGTCGATGCCTCTTGTTTGGACCAACAGGGGCCTATTGATTGCATTAGCAGAGAGGTGGCATTTCAAGCATAATACGTTTCATTTGCTGACTGGTGAGCTGACAGTGACCCCAAAGCATGTATACAAGATTTTTGGGATCCCGGTAGTAGGTGCCCTTGTGGTCTATGATCACAAGGAGGTGGGTGGGACAGATGTGCTTAGGAGAGTGTTGGGAGATGCTCATATAGCAAGATACTGGGTGCCATGGGCAGAATTCAGAGGATACCCAACATTACTTGCAGTGTTGGGAACTTTTATTGGAGGGTTCCTTTGTTTAGATCACCGATCAAAGGGGTTATCAGTTGGATGGGGTAAGATCATCGAGCAGATGATGGGTCAATTGAGGAGATATGCCTGGGGGAGCTGCATGCTGGCTCACTTGTATCATGACCTACACCAGGTAGTGTACAAAGGCTCATCGAGTTTATCATGTGGTGTCATGTTGCTCCAGATCTGGGAATGGGAGCATATTGCTATTACCAGACTGCTTTGTCTGAGGGCTAGGCCGCTAGGTAGGCCATATATGTATGCATATTCATTTGCACTTGTCCAGCCCAAGCTGGGCAAGGTGGAGTATTGGAGACAGACACTGGATGACATGGATGCCATGATATGGAGGCCGTATACCGATTGCAATGTATAAGACACAAATTCCTTGGAGATGTTGTTTGTAGGTATACCCAGGTTTCTGATAGGGCGCACACCTTTTAACATAGAGATATTTTTTGCTTTGCGAGTACAGAGGCAGTTCAGTTTCACATAGGGTATTCCTCAGGGTGTTGCACACTATGGACGGTGCAAGGATGAGCCTGGATGGGGTCCTTGCATTGCTTACCAGGTCATATATACTGAGTATATGGCACTGCAGCCTAAGGTATGGGATTCGAGACCTGATATTGTGGATGCCGACATGTCAAAGGAGTATTCAGTGTAATATCACACACATCCGTTTCTGCGGTTTACATATCTAAATGAGCCAGCACCCATTTTGGTGGCACCTCAGCCAGGAGTTGGTAGACAAGAGCATGTGGTGGGTGGTGAGCAGGAAACTGTTGGGGGAGAGGAGGAGGAGAGTGGCGACAACGTGGAGAGTGGAGAGGAGAGCTCAAATGATAGTGATGGGGATGACGGTGGAGAGGGAAGAGGTGGAGAGCAGAGGGTAGTGAGATCGAGGCTAGAATTTTGGGTAGTGTTCAGGTTATGTGGAGGCCTAGGACTGGTATCAGATGGAGGACAGTGATCAGGGTTGCCTCCACATCACAACAGGGATAGATAGGTTTGCTATAGGCCCAGGTTCAGACACTGTAGGGGCAACAGGTGCAGTTACAGAGCCAGTTGGCTTAGGCGTAGGGTTTGGTAGTACAACTCTAGACACAGTTATCACAAACATAGGCATAGACATAGGTACAGGTACAGGCACAGAAAGCTCCTCCTGCCCTAGACCCACATGTAGCCTAGTTTATTTTCAAGAGAGACTCATTTAGGTGGAAAGAAGTAGAGGCAGAGGGTGTGGCACAAAAACTCATGGGAACTATGGAGAGTGCATCCCTGTGAGAGGCCATTGTAGAGGGATTTGAGATGGCCAGGGAGGCTGAGTACTATCGAGTCCAATATTAGGAGCTGTGTCCTCCTGAGTGCAGAGAGCCTTTCCCACGGTCCCACAGTAGGACCAGGAGCATAACACAAACAACTACACAGAGCATGGGGATTACCGGGCCTCGACGAGATCCTAATGCAGGTACGAGTGGCAGGCCATCATCCTCAAGACCAACTCCATTAGGGGGGTCCACCAGCCAATCTTGAGCCATTGATGCAGGATTATTGATGTATCTGATTTTGTATTGTTTTTGATCATATCCCATGTATCTCTCTATACTGTTTTAGTTTCATTGGACATGTGGACATTTGTATTTATGTTTGATGAGCGATGTTATGCAGTGGCAATGAGTTTTGATGATGTGTTGCCTTGATGATATGATGATATGGATGTGCATTTATTTCTGCATGATGTGATATGGATTTTGATATGTATGTAAATGATTTGATGACTCATCATGGGGTGAAGCCACAATAGTGGTTTACAATTGAAGTGAGGAAGGAAAACTCACAAAAAATGAATGCATGGCAAAAATTTTGATTTTAGGGGTTCGTACGAACATACTGGTTCGACTGAACCCATTAGGGGTTTGCTAGAACCTGGGTTCGGGCGAACCCTTTTAATGATTTCCCGCCAAATATGAAAACAAAAGCCCTTATAAAAGGGGGGTTCGCTCGAACCCCTAGGGGTTCGTTCGAACCCCCCTTATTCCTCATCCCTCCTCTGAGACACCAAAAAACCCTAAATTTTTACATTTCAGAGCTCCGGTTGATGATGAAAATGGATCAATCTTCACAAACCCAATTGAAATTAGGTAGTCCTCAAAACAAGCTATCCAATGAATATAATCTTAATATGTTTTAGTTTTATTATGTATTTGTTTTTTTAGTTTTATTAAACATAGGTTTTTCATCGAAAATGAAGGACTATGTTTTGCACATGTGGAAAAATAGAAGATTATCAAAAAAAAAAATTCAAAAATATGAGTGCACCAGATATTGAAATCCTTGATCCAACCAATTTTTTTTTTTGAATTTTGATATATACAAAAAAGTTATCTCGTTATCACGGTCGCTATGTGCAATTGTAATTGGTTTAACTTCAAAACGATTAAAGAAAAATATTCAATAAAAACACATCTAACCAAATTGGAAGCTTTGAATATTTGGAGTTACGAATCTAAATTTGAAAGAATTATAATTTTATCCTTCATGGAAAAAAAGTTATGCATTATACGGTCTGTGTCACTTTTTAAAAATGCTATTTTTTGAAAAAAACCAATTTTTGTGGGAGATGGAAAAAGAAGTGTAAAATGATTCCAAAAATTTTGAAAAAAATATTTTTAGAATCTACAGAAAAAATGTGACGAGATTCTAGTTTGCATTATCTTCAAAATTTTCACGGTTTAGCCGCTATAGCTGCCCGAATGTGAAGATTTAGTTAAAAATAATAATTTCAGTGTCCAGTTTGGCCAAAAATTGTAAACCACTATTGTGGGATCACCCCATGATATGCAGAATGAGTTATGATATGCTCATGATGAAGATTTATGATGTGTACTAATGATGTCATGCAGGTAGATGACCTATGTTGTGATTAATGAAAATATGCAATGGGATTTTTGAAATGCTTGTAATGTGTTGACAAATGATGTGGAAATGTGTGTATGAAATTTGTGTTTTTGAATTTTTCGAATGCAATAAATAATGATGATGTGATGGGAAATGGATGTTTTATGTTTATGAAAATGATATGAAAATGATAAATGCATGGTAGGATAAATAAATGATATGAAAATGATAGATGAGTGCAATAATGAAATGAAATGTACAATTGTAATGAAATGTAATGACATGGTGATGGGGAGGATAAGAGTGAGTAAGAGGATAAATTAAGGATATGGTAATGAAATGAAGTGAAGTGGCTTGAGATGTAAGAATGCAATGGAAATGTGGTCTTAATGAAGTGTGGTGGTGGTGGGAAGTGGTGGTGGTGGTGGTGGTGAGGTAAGTGATATTGTAATGAAATTATTTTGTAATGATAGTGAAATGAAAATGAAATGATAGTGTAATGAAATGATATTGAAAATGAAATGATAATGAAACGAAATGTCAAAATGAAGTAAAATGATAAAAGTGAATGATATGAATAGAAATGATGGGAAATGGAGAAATGAATGATAAATGAAAGGATGTAAATGAGATGCAAATGAATGATATGAGAATGATCAATGGCATGCAATGAAACTATGTGATATGAAAAATGCCAAATGCATAATGATGGATAACTAAATGATAAAGTACCTGAAATGATAAAAAGAATGAATGATAAATGATGAACTAGAGGATATGTATAGGACCTAGATGAAATGATAATAATGGATGAAAAAAATGTCTGAATGTCCTCCAAAAATAGTCCAAAGAGACATGACAGCCATTAATATTTTTGTTTAGCCTTTGAAAACTCTGATGTGATTCCAATATGCAGATATGTTTATTGATCTAAATGAAATGCCACTAACTGAAATGTAACTAAATGAAATCCTACTAAATGAAACCAGCTGTTTGTTAAGCCTTTTGTTAGTTTGCTTGAATCATCATAGATCATTTTTTAAAAATGTTTGAGGTATGTACAAGCATCAGAGGTGAAATTAGCACCAATGATGACCTAAGTAGAACATTCATGATTTTTGATATAGCAAGTGAACACAAGCATCGAGGTACAATTGAACTGAGAGGAACTGAGCATTGCTTGCATAAACAGACAAAGACTAACCACTTTCTGATGCAAATGTGGAACTGTCATCAATGATACATTTTTAGAAATCATGTCTCGTGACATATTTGCACCAAATTGATAGTTAACCTCAAGACATCAAACAAAGATCAAGCCATGGTAAGATGTTATCACTCTAGGTAAAATGATGACAATATGATGCTGGTATGGCCCTAAGATGATGGAAAGTTGCATGAAAATGAAGGTTGAGAAGCTAAGTGCAGAACATGAATTAATAGATGGAGAGCTACAAATAGCGTCTGTTTCCCATATTTTCACTATTTGTCTTTATTGCATTTTCTGATTTCTTTTTGATTTTTTTGTATTTTTCTTGTCAATAGACTGCTTGTTGTCAGATTTTCACCCTATGATGATGTTTTTTTTTTTTCAGGATGTTTTCTGCTGTTTTTGTGATTTCTTTAGGACTTTTTTCTACTATTTTTATGATTTCTTCAAGACTTTTTCTACAGTTTTTGTGATTTCTTTAGGACTTTTTCTACTATTTTTTTGTTTCTTCAAGACTTTTTCTACTATTTTTGTGATTTCTTCAGGACTTTTTCTACTGTTTTTGTGTTTCTTCAGGACATTTTCTACTATTTTTGTGATTTCTTCAAGACTTTTTCTGCTGTTTTTGTGATTTCTTTAGGACTTTTTCTACTATTTTTGTGTTTCTTCAGGACTTTTTCTACTATTTTTGTGTTTCTTTAGGACTTTTTCTGTTGTTTTTGTGTTTCTTTAGGACTTTTTATGGATGAGAATAACTACTTCAGACATAATAATTTTTTAGGTGCATGCTGTTGATGGGTTCATTGAATAGGTCCCCTTCTGGCGTTGATAGTTTATATGCTCATGAACCATATACTGCTATGACCATGTATGGACCCAGCCAATTTGGTTCAAATTTTCCTTTCTTCTCTCTATCTTGTTGATTCCGTGGGTTTTCCTTCAGAACAAGATCATCGACTTGAAAGGTACGTGGCTTGACTCTATAATTGTAGCTACGAGACATCATCTATTGATATTCTTTCAAATGGTCAGCTGCTTGTTGTCTCTTCTCATCAAGAAGTTTCAGCTCTTGCAGTCGAGAAACTCTGTATTCATCATCTGTTGCAAGACCCTTTAAGGATACCTATAGTGATGGAATCTCAACCTCTAGTGGAAAAATGGCTTCTGCTCCATAGACAAGAGAAAATGGTGTTTCTCCCGTTGGTGTTCAGATGCTAGTTCTGTAGGCCCATAATGTAGGATTAAGTTGAATGTGCCAATCTTTCTCTGCATCATTCATAGTATTTTTCAATATTTTTAGTATTGTTTTGTTTGAGGCCTCTTCTTGGCCATTCCCTTGTGGATAATAAGGTGTTGAATATCTGTGTTGGATATGGAATCTTTCACAAAGTTCATCAACATCCTGATTCTTGAATGGTCATCCATTATCTGTGATAATGGAGTTGGGAATGCCATACCGACAAATGAGATAGTTGAGTATGAATGATGATATTTGTTTTCCAGTAACCTTAGTGAGAGGTACTACCTCAAACCACTTGGTAAAGTACTCTGTTGCTATGATGATGAACTTGTGTCCTTTCGATGATGAAGGATAAATTTTTCCAACTAGATCTAACCCCCATTGAGAGAATGGCCAGGTTAGTGTAAACGGTTGTAGTTCTTGTGCAGGATCATGAATGAGATTCCCATGTATTTGACATTTAGAGCACTTCTTTACAAAAGTGAAGGATTCCCTTTCCATAGTCGGCCAGTAGTAACCCATTCTAATCAATTTCTTGGATAAAGTCAGTCCACTCAAATGAGTACCACAAATGCCACCATGGACTTCTTGTAAAGCTTTGTTAGATTTGTCACGTTCAAGACATCAAAGTAAAGTACCATCAAGACCGCGATGATAGAGAGTGTCAGCGATAAGGGTATAACGAGAGGATTGGTGGATAAAGTTGCACTTTTGGTTACGGTATAAGTCAATTGGTAAAATGTCACCTTTTAGGTAGGCATAAATCTTGCCATACCAAGGTGAATCAGATCCTACTAAGTGGAAAATGATTTGGCTTTCAGGTGTGTCATAGGTAGGTACAAATGATTGTTCCACCAGAAATTCAAAGTGAGCCTAAGTTTTTGGGAGTTGTAGCAATGATGCGATCATGGCCATGGCATCAACTGCTTTGTTAACAAGTCTTGGAATCTGTATGAACTTGATATCTATGAAGTACTTCTTGAAATCGTTAACCATCTTCTTATATGGCAATAGTTTGTCATCTTTGGTCTGATAATCATCATTGATTTGATTAATGATTAACTGTGAGTCACCATAAACTTGTAGATCCATGATCCTCCATTCCAATGCTATTTTTTGTCTAGTAATTAAAGTTTCATATTCAGCTATGTTGTTGGTGCATGGAAACATTAGCCGATATGATCGAGGAATGGTGTTTCCTTGAGGGGTGACAAAGAGTATGCTTGCCCCCAATCCGTGTTGAGTGAAAGATCCATCAAAGTATAAAGACCAAGGTTGCTTTGATTCTGCCATGAAGACATCAGCATCTGGAAATTCAATGTGCATGGGATGCTCTGCTCGTAGTGGTCCTTCAGCTAGTTGATCAGTGATAACTTGTCCTTTGATTGCTTTGTGATCAACATAATGAATGTCAAACTTGCTTAAGATCATAACCCATTTTGCTAGTCATCATGTCAATGTAGCTTTGGTTAACAAATATTTGAGTGGATCAATCTTTGCAACAAGATTGATTGTATGAGTTAACATGTAGTGTCAAAACTTTTGTGATGCAAAGACTACTGCGAGGCAAGCCTTTTCGATAAAAGTGTAGTTGAGTTCATGACCTATAAGTGTTCGGCTTATGTAATAAATTGCACGTTCTTTTCCTGTAGAGTCTTCTTGTGCTAATAATGCCCCTAAAGATGTCTCTATTGTGGCAATATATAAGATTAGAGGTTTGTCTGGATTTGGTGGTACTAGAACTAGTGGGTTCATCAGTACTACTTGATCTGTTGAAAGGCCAATTTGCACTTATCGTCCCATTTGAAACAAACATTCTTATGTAATAGATACGTGAAAGTTAGGATTTTATTGGCCAGTTGTGCAATGAACCTTTGTATAGATTGAAGTCATCCTTGTAATGACCTCAACTGACTGATATTCTTTGGTGGAGGCATTTCCATGATTGCTTGCACCTTGGCAAGATCTACTTCAATTCCTTTTGTTGATACTATGTATCCCAAAATCTTTCTAGATGTGACTCCAAAAACACATTTCTTGGGGTTGAGGCAAACTTTGAACTTTTCCAACCTCACAAAGATTTTGGATAATACTTCAAGATGTCCTTCTCTTGTGTATGACTTTTCCAATATGTCATCTACATAATCTTCCATGAATGTGTACATCATGTCATGAAAAATTGTAGTCATAGCTCTTTGGTAAGTAGCCTCGATGTTATTTAGACCGAAAGGCATGACATTCCAATAGTAAATCCCCCATGGACATGTGAATGCTATTTTGTCCTAGTCTTTCGGTGCAATCTTGATTTGGTTGTAACCAGAAAAACCATCCATTAGAGAATACATGGAATGGCCAGCTGTCAGATCTACTATAGTATCAATGCTTGGAAGAGGAAAATCATCCTTAGGACATGCCTTATTAAGATCTCTAAAATTTGTGCACACTCTAACACTTTTGTCGAGCTTGAATATAGGAACGATGTTGGAAATCCATTCTGCATAGTCAATCGATCTTATAAATCCCACATCAAGGAGTTTTTTGAGTTCTTTAACCAGTAGTGCCACATGAGGATGCATCTTTCTAATTTTTTGTTTCACTGGTTTAACTCCTGGTTTGATGGACAAGTGATGCATTATAAGATCACGATCAAGACTTTACATGTCCAAGATAAGACCAAGAAAAGTTGACTTGATTTGTTCTGAGAAATTCCATGAACTCTGGCACTTCTTTATCTGTCATTGATGTAGCTAACTGTAGAATCTTTAGTTTTTCTGAAGTTTCAAGATTAACTACTTTGGTAGGATCAATCAAGATAGGTGATCGCTCAGGATAATGCTTCGAGAGAGTGTCAAATATCCCATCATCAGGTGCCTTAAAAAGGTTTTCACCATCTGATACACTCTTTGTTTTATCTTTTGTTTGATCTAATACTGCCAAATTCTAGTTTTCACCATTAGATCTTTCTTTTTTATTTTTATTTTTGCAGCTAGGAGACTTGACACTCTCCTGATTAAAGACTATGTGCCAAAAATCGCTAGCAGAACAATCATTTGCATCATCTGTGGAAAGGAAGTTCATGATATATTCATCACTTGGGAACATAGGTAGATCGATAGATCCAGATGAATCCCAGTAAATGAGATCGGGATGGATCAGTGGTAGTGGGTCATTGGGTTGCATGAGATTGGCCATGGTTAAGGTCATAATGGAGTTGTCTATAGGATCTGAGGTATGATGCAAATCAATGATGGTATTGTTATCATGATAATCTTGTTTGATTAAATCTGACTCGGTATCACTAGAATCATAGTCACCTTGTAGTCTAAATTATTGCGGTTGGGACCCTGACCCTTCTCCTATGATTAGATTTTGGGTGTACTTGTGTACCACATCAACCTTTTTGTCCCTCCAAAACTCATCATTGTAGATGATGTCCCATTCATATTCACCAGAATCTATGTTAGAGTTATTATCCATGAAATTCTGAATTGTTGTCAAACAGACTTCTCTTGTATCAGACCCTTCTTGCAATGTGAGGACAGTATCATGCAACTATTTAGGTGATCTTTATTTTGAGTTAGTAGCATAGCCTAGTCCTGTTTTATCCTTTGCAATGAGTCCTGGAAGGTGAATAGGCTCAACTACTCCTTCTTTTCTCATTCTGATAGGACCATTACCATCATAGCCCATCTTTTGCATGATTGAATATCCTTTACCATATTGATCAGTTGGTAATTTGATATTAAGAATTGTTTCATATTCATCTTTATAGAGCCAACTTAAAACTTTCCTATCTTTAGAATCTTCCATAGGGAATTGTTCTTTGATAAATCGTCCATTAAAATTTGTATTTGGCTCTGCTGGTGGTTGCGTTGACATGGATGCTACGGATATTTATTGTTGTACAATAGAGGGTTTTCCATGTGACCGAGGTGATATAGGTAGATTCGCAAGGTAGAGAGAGTACTCCCCTACTCCATTGTCCTTGAATCGTAGTTGTTTGTCAAAGCTTTTGGTTAACTGACTGATTTGTGTATCAACTTTGAGAGAAGTATGAGCAGGAGCTTCTTGATTGTTAGGAACCAAAGTATCTTGACTAGCTTTGATGTTGGCACAAGTTTGACTATTTGAATTGTCAGTAGGTATTGTGATCTCTTGTCCGGCATAAGGAAACTTAAGACTTTGATGATATGTGGATGGGAAAACTTGCATCTCGTGGATCCAAGGATGACCCAACAAGATGTTGTATGCAAGATCGCGATCTAACACTTGACAGAAAGTATTTTTGATAACAGGTCCCACTCTGACTAGTAGCATGATTAAACCCTTGGATGCTCTTTCCTCATCATCTTAGGCTTTGATAGTAATCTTTCTTTTGGGATCAATGGAGTCCTCAAAAAATCCTAAAGCCCGAATCCACTGCGGCAAGAACGTTCAAAACCCTTAACCTCCATCTATTAGTACCTACCTAAACCATGGACCATGACTTCTAAGTATAATGATGAATTATGACGATGCCGCGGAAAATGAATTTTTCGTGAGAAATGGTATGCGATGTGTGATACGCGTCCCATGGTTTGAAATTAATGGCAATCCATTGGTATACAGTTGTTTCAATGAGGGCCTTTTCTAGAATTTTCTTGTGTGCTGGGGAAATCTTCAACAGTTCCAAGATAGAAATCTGAGCAGGAGTTTTCCCAAGTTGATTGACTAAGACATATTGATGTTGTGGTAGGGGCACATTAGTTTTTGAAGAAGCGCCCTTTAGGAAAACTTTAGCTTGTGCTTTTGTTGTTGCATTGACTTCTCTATATTCCATCTTTTCTTTAACTTTAATAACATTGACCTGTTCATCATCAGTGTAGATATGATTGATTATATGATCATTGATATGATTCACACTTTTTCCTGAAGACTCCCCCTTTTGATAATTGGGAAAAGGATTGAAAAATGCTTGGTGGTCTTCATTTTATTGTTGGTGTCCTTCTACTTTGATGGTGTCATTTTCTATCAAATCTTGGATCACATTTTTCAAGGCTTGACCATTATTTGTGCAATGGCCCTTGCACCGATGATACTCGCAATAGTATGTGTCATTCCATGATGGAGGCTTCACACTGGGTTCAAAATTTTGTTGAGGTGGTAGGGTGATAACATTCTTTTCCATCAACTCTTTAAGGGAAGATTCTAGAGATTGACCCAGTGGAGTAAAAGTTCTTCTGCTAGAGAAGAATGAAGATCGTTGTGGATTTGTGTTCGAGGTACTTCCTAAGACATTGTTGTTGTTATTGTTTCCACGGTAACCTTGATTGTTGGAATTCCCTTGGTTGGGAGTAAAATTTTGACTCACGTTATTCCTTGGAGGAGGAGGATTGTTTCCTTGATTTGTGACCGAGTTGATGTTGTTATAGTTATTGTTGCGAGGAGCATTTGGAGCACTAAGAACAAACGGCTTAGTCGAGACATGATTTGCATCTACGACACCATCATTTACTACATTTTTGTTATGAGTCCAAAACTTAGATTTGTCATTGTTGTGATTTGATGAGCTAGGATTGTCCTTATCAAGTTTGATTATCCCTCTCTGAACCAAGGCACTTTCAATGGTGATGGCATTTTCAATCAATTTTTGAAAAGAGGGAGGACAATGAAGATTAAGACGATAGCTCATCTCTCTTGATCTATGCTTATGAAAGGGAAGATCTTTTTTCCTTTTCGTAAACTGCGGATATCTAGCAAACAATCTTCCATCTCTCGAAGAAATGTAATGAATGGTTCACCAAGCTTCGCTTTTAGGCCTTGCGAGATCAATCATGGTTATTTGATGTTGGATGTTGTAGGAATACTGTGATATGAACTAGTTGATTAATTCCTCAAATGTCTTGACAGGCGATGTGATTTTTGATAGCCATTCCATAGATTGGCTTCCAAGACTCCTAGGAAACAAACGCATCAAGTATGTCCTCATGAGAAAAACTCTAAAGTCATATTTCTCTTGAAGTCCCTAATATGATCGATCATATTTCCATTGTAATGATCGAACTTTGGGATTTCACAATGTTTGGGAAAGGATCATGCTGAGCACCGGGTTAAAAAGGATAGACGATGTCATCAAGAACGTATGTCTTTGTTGTGGCTCCCCCTTGTAGATCTTTAAATTGTCCTTGTAGTGCTTTAACTTGTTGAGTCAAGGCACTAAGATCAGACAAAGGTGTTTCATCATGATGACTCTTTATGTTCTTAGTATCAAAATCATAGGGCAATTTAGCTCCTTTGTCAGCTAGATACAAGAAATATTTTTCTTTATTGCGCTCCAAAATATTTTCTAAGGCTTTGTGAAATTTGGGATCTTGTTCAACCTCTCTAAGATTTTCTTCATCCCATTCATCATCACTCTCCACAGGAGTTTTGCTCCCATCCCTATTGAAAGGGAATGGATTCTTTTCTCTTTCACCCATGTTATCTTTAAAAAGGGGATTATGACTCACACTATAAAGGGTATTACTAGTCTCACCCTCTTCTTGAGTTCTTCGAGTATGACCTTCTTGTTGAATATCCTCTTTCAGCTTATTATATTGAGATCTTGTAAAAATAGGCATACGATTTTGAAACGTTCTTCTAGACTTAGATCACAATTTGATAAATGCACAAATGATGATATTTTGATCTGATAAGATGAAAATATTATGATATGATCAAAAGATGTTCCTAATTCTTGATTGTGGCTTCCAATGATAAAGGATATCAAAATTTTGTTGGGGAAGTTGAATCAAAAAAATCAAAAATTTGTTTCAAAGGTGCACCTTTTAAGATTTTGATCCCTATTTTTGAAGAATGATAAGTATAGCCTAATTCACTGAAGGATTTGAATGGGATGTGTTTGATGTTCAATAGAAGGTTGTGGTATATAATTGAACTCAAGAGGTTGATTGTGATTGTGTCATTGTGATAGAGCTTGTCTCTGAAAATAATCTCATGAATCTAAAGGATCTAGAGCGTACTCATCAGTAAATCCCCTACAAAAATCTTGGTACCTATGGAGAAATTTGCGGTAATGGAGCAAGACGTTTCGACTCTTGTATAAAAACTTTCTTCGTTGTAAGGTTTTCTTGTAACCTAGAGGTTTTTTGGGTTTCTTGATTCTATTGGCAATTGATTTCTTGAAAAATTTGGTAGATTTCCACTCCCTAAGCATGAGAGAAATTTTGATATGCTACTGGACTCAGATCTGTCAAAAACAATTATTTGGGAAAAGTGAAAGATGCACTACTCTGTTCCTTGTATGTGCTACAAAAATAGGTATATGCACCAGAGAAATGGTCAAATGCACTACAATATGTCTTAGATGCACTACTTTGTGTCCTATATGTGCTACAGAAAAGATGTTGTGACAGTGACCCAAAAACTTTTGTTTTTTAGAATATCCAGTGTATGCGCTAAAACGTGCAATGCGCTAAAACATAATCTAAAAGCACTGGACTAACCAGTGAATGTGCTAGAATAGACCTCATATGCACTAGAATATACCCTATATTCGCTAAAACAGTTTTCCACGGTAATTTTTTGAACAGTTTGTGAGTAGTTTCAGCTAAAATTTGACATGTTCATTTTGGATGATCTTGTATCTGAATTAGTGTGATTGAAAACACAACAAACACTCTAAAAATAGTTGTTCTTAAGCCCTTTACTAAACATCAAGTGTATGCTCAAAAAAATATTTCAAAAAGTGTTTTCACAGGTTTGACACATAAAAGACAATTCAAATAGACTCACTCTTAGTACTCAAGTAGGTCATCATAATAATCAACAACCCACATCTTAAAATCAAGATCGACCAATACGTACCATGTCACCTCGGCGTTTCCATGTTTTCATCTTTTCTAGGCGCCAAAGATTCTTAGGAGTATTGATGGAAGCGGATACCGGATCCCCTGGCGAAACGGTCCTTGGCGCTTATACAGGAGGCATCTGTGGGGAACCTTCCTCCCTCGCGACGCGATTATTATGATGTTCGGAAACCTGACATCGATGAGATACTCACCAGGTTCCGTAGTAAGGTTTTCATTAGCGCAGCAATACAAACTCCTCGTGGGATGATCCCAACCTTTTAGAACAAAGGCTTTGGGGATGGTTATCTTGCACACTACCTTTCATCGAATTGTGGATCTTCCAATTGCTTTTGAAGGGTTGGAAAAACTTGGTTTAGTTAGTTCTCAATGAAATGTATTCCTTCGGTGAGTACTTTTTCCCCACAAGAGCAAGCCTTCTAAAGGATGCAATAAAGCAACGGAAATTTGCATGAATGTAAAAAGAAAGTCCGGGTATTTCGGGGATATAATGTGACCTATCACAAACATAGTGGTATGTTCGTTCTTTAAAACCCCAAATCATGTGCGATCTAATTTGGGAGCAAAGATGCTGCTTCACAAAAATAAGGTTCAATTTTAACCGCGAAAACTATTGTGTGGTGAGTATCTTAGATTGTTTCATTTTAATCCATGTCCACTCTAGGGTTGCTTCTTTTAAAAACCAGATGTGACTATCCTAGATTGGTTCTTTTTAAGCCAAAAAAGGTTCTATCTACGGAAGGCGTCAGACTCAGAACCTTGTTTAGTTACAACCTATATGCACTAAAATATTCCCTATGTGCTACAAAATGCGCGACCTAAAAAACAGATCCTGCGCGGCCGCAGAAAGTCCTAAATGCTTAAAAAGAACTGCAGCACTTAGAATAAAAACGCAGCAAAATTTCTTTGTGGTGAATTCTTAGCAAACTAAAGTAAAAGTATATGCCATTCTATTACTTATAAGCGTCGTTTTGTTCCCTAAATGTGCTGAAACAATTTTGGGATGCATCG
Organism: Sequoia sempervirens; assembly: GCA_007258455.2. NCBI lineage: Eukaryota > Viridiplantae > Streptophyta > Pinopsida > Cupressales > Cupressaceae > Sequoia > Sequoia sempervirens. The sequence goes on from VDFB02376751.1 coordinate 15,018, forward strand.
GAAGACTTGCAAAAGCATAAAAAAAAAACCCTGTATGCGCCGCAAAAACCCTTAGATGCGTTAAAATGAAATTTTTTTTATCAAAAACCTGAATTCCAGAATGCAAAATCCTATCAAAAACTTGCAAATAGACATTAAAAATGGGGCAAGGCCCCACGGTGGGTGCCAGAAATGTGTGGTCGATTTTAGAGTGTGATAAATGCAGATTAAAACAAATAAATCAAACACACCGATAAGACATTATATCAAAAATAGAATATTAAAATAATAGAGATGCAAACTCAGTATTCTGTTATCGATGTCATCATATCGTCCTCTATCTCTAGTGTTTTTGTTGATTCCAGCTGGCTCTCAGATCTTTGGGCTAGGCTCAACAAACGGTCTTCCTAGAGAAGGAGATTTAATATGAATGCATGCAATACTATGCTAAGACATGATTGATAAAATGAAAGATTCTGATAATGCTATGAATACTAAAAGCTGATAATGATAATGCTAAGATGCTATAATGCTAAAAATGCTAAAATGCAAGTAATCTCTAATTAGCCTCAATGCTTGGATTGGCAGTGATATTTATAGAGTTTTTGAAAGATTCTGATTGACTGATGTGATCATCGATTGTGAAAATTCCTGACAGATCAAACGGTTGAAGATGGATAAGATCGAGAAAAAATAATAGAAGAAAACAAAAACAAGCTTTGTTTTCTAAAAAGAGATAAGATGAGGATGATAAAGATGAATTGTAAAAAACATCTTTTGTGAGATTATGGAAAGATTTTGAAGAAGATAAATAATGAATTATTAAATTCAATTATTCATTTATGGGTGACACGGAAGTTTTTTTTCTTAAAATAGAATATTTACCCCAGATTTGAAGAATAATAGAAGATTTCATAATTAAATAGAATATTTAATTATGATTTTGAAAAAGATATGGAAGATAATTAATTAAGTGAATATATTTAATTAAACTTTTAAGAAATGACATAAATGAAATTAATTAAATAAAATATTTAATTAATTGTGAAGAAACATTTGAAGAAATATTTAAACTTACAATTAAAAAATACTTAATTAAATTCAAAAAGTGATAATTGATTAAAATAAATGAAGTGTATTTATTTAATTAATCAAGTAGACATATGAATGTGCAATAATTAAATAAAAATTGATTTATTTAATCATGACAACAAAATAAATTGAATGAACAATATAATTAAATTAATTAAATTTAATCATATGTAGATGACTTTAGAGAAATTAATTAAATAATAAATATTTAATTAAATGCCAGGATTAATCAGACATGACCAATTTTATGCATATACAGCCACCCGCCCTATGGGGCCCAAACCCATCTCCACCATCCTGCTCTCTAGTGATTAATACCAGGATCTTTTGTAGACCCGCCTATGCGGGTCACCCATTGTGGGGCACCACTTTCCCTCTACCGTCGGGAAACGACTGTGAGGACCCACCTGTCTGCATTGTGAACCCCGTAGCCTACATCTCCCCTTTAGCCCTAGAAAGCGAAATTGACTAAGTAAAAGCTAATATGGACTTAGCAATGTGGACCATTGTCCTATCTTGGCTGATCCATATAGCCGCCACCTAATGGCATCCCACAGGTTCCTACTCATACCATTCTGAAGGACTTAAACTTTGAAGCTAAAATGGTGTCGTCCTTCTTGCCTGTGGGTCCTACAATGCAAGATTCTGGTTGCAAGATTTTGTCATGTCAGGGCCATTCCAAATGACGAAACTCCAAATGATTGAGACACCACTTGCCTCCGAACCCTATTTGACCTACATGAGAAGTAGTTGAACAAGCACCTCTAGGAATTCATGAATGATGGACTTGTGTCCCCAAACACCTTAGCATCTTGGTGGGCCCCAGTTATAGAACAAAAATCTTGATGCGGGTGGCTGCATGCGGGTCGTCGTGCCCTCTTCATCGTCTTCCTACTGCCATCTCTAAAATGGCTACCAGCCCAGGGAAACCCACATCCCTAGGCCTACATTGCCCTATCTTCCCCAAATGAGAGTCAGATGATGATTTTGATGAATGTTATGATCTTCAGAAGATGAATTACTTGATCTAATAGTTTTTTTGTAGGATTTTGCTAACATTCCCCTCATTTTACAAATGAATATGCTTAATGCACCTTTGCTTGCAGGATTTATGGAATCATCTGTAGGACCATCAGGGGCATCTACAGAGAAATACAAGGGGAAGAAGACTACCAAGGTCCCAAGAGGGAAAGAAGATAAAGACCAGATGAAGTATGAGTTCCACGGGGTGGAAATCACCTCCAAGGTCATATCTATGTGGGACACGATATCAAATACCAAACTCGGCCATGTTGACATGGAGGAATTCAGACAGAGGGTCATCACCAAACCCACTATAGATAACACAAGGAAAATAAAAAAGAGTGGTTTGGCCAAGGTAGCCAGTTTCCCGCCAGCTCTTGTGGCTCCAAAATTGGTAATGGATTGTCGAGAAGCTTATCAAGAAAAAAGTAGAAGGATCATTAATCTTGATGGTAAAGTGTTGGCTAACCTATCTGCCAGGTTCATAGAGAAAACATTTCACATCCCTACCTTTGACCCTATGGAGGAAACAACAAAGGAATATGCAGAAAGTATGTGGAAGGTTGACCCCCTAAAATGCAAAAAGCTAATCAACCAATATTGGTTAAAAGAGAAAAGGGGGAGCGCTAACAAGGTTCCCTACTTGAGTTATTCATAAGCAACTTTTATGAGGACTATCACGATTTGGTGACCTTGTTGAGCAAATTCATGGGCATCCCCACCATAGCATACTTCTAAGACTAGATGTTTTACTTCATAGAGGAGATCATAAGAGGAAAGACCAAGTTTAACTGGGCTAGAATGATTAGTAACAACTTGCATGAGCAGTTCATGGTGATCAAGAAGACATCCCAATTCTATATGACTTCTTATTTGGTATATCTTCTGGCCAACCCATTCCATAAAAAACGTTTATTTGTCACATAGAGCCCAACTTCAATAAGAGAGCTGAAAGTATACGACAGGCATTCCCAACTCCAATACCAGAATTTCAAGAAAGACTATGGCAGGGTGAACGATGCCTTTATCGGGCATATTATCATATTTCTTAGAGGGGATTTTGAGAGAAGAGTCACGCATAGTGTCTGGACATTCATTCACTAGTTTGGATTCTTGTTCATATAGATCCCCAAGTTCACCTACATTTGAATAGAAGGCTTCTCTGAGAGGCCATACAAGTTGCCCCGGTATCCAAATGACTGGCTAATCTTGCTAGAGGTTTCAAGGAATGTTGCAAAATTCCCATACTCTCCTTAGTAGAAAACATCGAGCAGAAATATTGTATCCCCTCACGTTCAGATAGGGAATGTATGCCCTTGTGACTGCTTAATGTGTTGAATATTCAAAGAAGGAGATCATTGAATATAATATGGGGCTCCACATTGCTCGGCTGAGTATGGATCCATATGACAAGTTAAAGAAGTTCATTGGAAGGAAATATGCCCACTTGCATAGTAGTGAAGATTTTTGGGCTAACTACCGGGATGACAAGGAGGTACACATGAGACATTATATGTGTATGACCACCTACTTCACAAAAATAGTCAAACTATTCTCGGTACCAAATCAAATTGTAGAAGATGAAAACACTGTCATAGATCTAAGGTTTGATGTTGTTGCTAACCTATCATTGCCCCTAATTGACTGGAATGAGGAAGAGCTCAACGACCTCTATATTCTGACAAAGCCAATAGAGCATAGAACGAGGCAATGGATCAATGCACAGATTGCTCAATTGAAGCTCCAAGGAGCTATATTAATATACGGCGAGCTCAAGGATGAGCTTGAGAGTGAAACAGATAGTGGAACTACTGCTGCACCAACTGAAGATGCCCAAAATCTCCTCTAGCCACTAGCTCAAGGAAGAGAAAAGAAGTATCAAAGTGCCAACGAAAACATAAAGTGTATTTGAGGAAGGCTTCAGAAGGTGAAACTTTGAAGAAGACAAAGAAGGTGGGTGGATTCTTTGAAATGCGCACAATTAAAGAAGACCCATTGCATGAAAGAGAAGAAGAAGAGGCCGAGCGACCAATGTCATCGCTTGTTGCCTCCACTCTTGCCATCACAACCACTGCTACTACTACTCCTCCTACATCTCAAGCATTGCTTGCTTCCTCTTTGCTTACGGTGGACATCTCATTCCACCTTGCCTCCACCTCATTGATTGTCCCAACTTTGGTGCAAGACTCCTCATCCACTACAACCTTGCCACTCTCATCCTCCTCAATGTCTCCCTCAACTACCATCCCTTCGAAAACCACGGTTACCATGCCCACTCTTACTCTACTAGATGCCCTTGCCTGACACATGAAAAATATACCCATGGAGCTCTGTGGAGTACTGATGAACCCTATTTTCTAGGCTACTATGGCTCAAGTTGTAGTTGGTCTCCCTATCCCCCCTTTGATAGAACCACCAAAGATGGAGGACACCATACAGATCTCGGAGGAAATGGAGAGACAATAGAGGGAAGTTGCTAAAGAGATAGAGGAGGAACTTGAAGATCCCTTCAGGGATGACTACCATGAGCATCCAGAACATCAAAAGGTGACCATAGATGAGGTGGTATATAAAGAATAAGGCTCCCACGGAATCCCTCAAAAAATAATTGAACTCAGTTCTCGTCATCCCGGGAATCTCAATCAGAAACCTCAAGGAAAAGTTATCTTCAGGATAAAGGTCAAAGTCAGATCTCAATGTTTCATCAAACTCGAAACATCCGAAAAACCAATCCGGGGAAAAATCGTAGATCTTTCGTATTCCTCCTCCGCCAGGGGAGAGGGACATCCCTAAGAGGAGAATATGCCTACTACTAGGCTATTCAAAGAAATGATATTCATCTGGGACTCAGATGAAGAAGAAGAAGAAGAGAAAATAGAGTAGGAAGCTTCGGATCATCAGGAGAGGGAGATCCAACACACTCTAAGAGAATAATGTGATCATGAATCACCAAAGGAGAGATCTCAAATGCTTGACTGGTTAGAGAAACAACTATAGAAGAAGACCCCCATTCTCATGGACCCTAAGGAAAGGCTAGAGGCTATCCTAGCACAAGCTCAAATAGGAGAAAAGAAAGAAAAGAAGCCAAGGGTCCAATCCCACATCACAATGGATGCATCT
>VDFB02376753.1:0-40893 GCA_007258455.2 Sequoia sempervirens
ATCATTCATGTGCCAGTATCTTAACCCATAAGCACAATGAAGGAAATGAGCCCCCAATGGCCTTTATGAGTGCTCTGTTGAAAAATGTCGAATTGTGGTATCATAATGTGGAAAAGAAGGCATATGCCCTTGTTAGAGGAGTGAAGAAATTTTGACATTACATCTTACATAATAAAGTGTTTGCCATTGTTCACGACCCAGTGGTGAAGACATTACACATGCAAAATGAGTTGGGAGAATGAAGAGAAAAGTGTGTTACATTGCTATAGGAATATGGCATGGAAATTCAACCCATGAAATTAGTAAGAGGATAGGAACTTACCCAAATGATAGCTAAAACAACAGCTGAAGCAGGGCCTGAGCTGATAGTGCATCAGTACCAGCTTGAGGATGTTTCCTCGGGGGAGTGGTATGACGACATAGTCTATTATCTATTGGATCACAAGTGCGCACCTCGCTTACAGAGAGTTCAAAAGTGTGATCTTAGACTGAAAAGAAATAGCTTCATGCTACAGGGATCCATATTGTATAAGAGGAATCATGAAGGTATCTACCTAAGATGCCTTGGCAAAGAAGAACTTGACTAGGTCTTGAGGGAATTTCATGACAATTTTGGCACCGGTCATGGATCAGGTTCTTCCACCACGCATCAAATCTTGTGAGCAGGTTACTATTGGACTACAGTATTCAAAGACACTCATAATCATGTTCATACGTGCCACATCTGCAAGACCACCGCAACTAGAGAGAAGAATGATGTTGTCCCGATGCAACCAGTTTTGGAGGTGAGACCATTCGCACAATGGGGTCTTGACTTCATTGGTCTGGTAAGCCCACCTTCATATGCAGGACATAGGTATATTCTAACTAATTTCGCTTATTGCACTAGATGGACAGAAGCCATTGCATGTAGGCAATGCACAACTGAGGTAGTTACGAATTTTCTTAAGTGTTTTATATTAAATCATTTTGGTTGTCCTTATGCATTGGTGTGTGATAATGGCTCTGCATTTTCCTCGTTAAAATTTTCCAGTTGGGCATTTGATTATGGAATAGCCCTCAAATTCTCATCCAACTACTACCCTCAAGGAAATGGTCTAGCAAAATGCACAAATAAGAACTTGATCACTATAATCAAGAAACTCCTTGATAGGAATCCCAAGGATTGGCATACTCAACTTCATTTCGCCCTTTGGGTAGATCACACTCACCAAAAGGATGCCCTTGATGATTCCTCATTCCACCTCATCTATGGCTTAGAGCCCATATTCCCCATTCACCTAAAAATTCCCACCCTCTAGTTTATCAATGACTTTTACAAAGGAGGGGATCGTAGACAAGCCCGCCTAGTTGAGTTGTTGTACCTAGAAGAAGTGCATGAGCATGCAATAGATAATTTTTCCAAACATCATGGCGTAGTCAAAAGATGGTTTGACTATCGAGCCAAAATCAAGGCCTTCCAAATCCCTGACATAGTCCTATATTGTAACAAGGCCCATGAGAAGAAAGGGGGACATAAAAAATTCTACAAGCTTTGGCTTGGCCCCTTTCAGATAGCTAAAATCCTTGGAGAAAATGCTTTCTACCTAAAGACCCTAACTGGTGAGGACATCCTGTTGCTTGCCAATGAGTAACACCTAAAGCATTACTTCCAAGCCTGATCTCTCTTGAGCTCCCTTTTGTAAATACTTGTACATAGGTTAGTTTAGGTTGTGTTTGGTTTGCTTTCACTTTGCTGCTTTGCATTGCTTCACTTCATTTTTTTCTCATTCCTGACTATTTTTATTTGGTGAGGGTGTTCTTCGCTTCTACCGTGGTGGCCATGCTGATACAAAAAACAATTCACTTTGCTACTAGTCCTTAGTGTTCTTTGGCTAAATATTCATTCTCAATCGTTGGTATTTGATCCCGGCTATGGAATGACTTCCTCATTTGAACTCTTCCTTAGAACTCGGCCCTTGGTTGAATCCTTTTACGTTCATCTCATATTCTACATGAAACACATATTAATTATTTCCAAAGAGCTATATAGTGGTTGTTATGACAACTTTGTAAGCAAAAAGTATCAAGTCTGCTCCAATGACCACTGTGGTTCTCAAACCCATAGTAGGCTTCAATGCTTACATAGTTGAGAAAAAGGAGAAAATGTTAAAAGAAATGTTGAAATAAAGAAAAGAAAAGAAAATGTGAAATCAAGAAACTGTATGGATGTGTGAATAACTCTATAGGAGCTATGGATGCTCAATTGGTAGTAGAGCAATGTTTGTGGGGTCACAGCGACAACTCCGCCAGAGCTATGGACGCCCGACTAGTAGTGGGGCAATGTCTAGGTTACTTTTGGGGTTGGACAATTTATGTAGCTTGCTTGATTAGATTGGTTTCCACTTGTAACAGTTTCCGCAGATGCTTTGTGGGTTGACTCAATTAAGGATCCCATTCTCCTAGTTCACTTTTGGAAGTTGGCCCTTGGTTTGAGAAACCAGAGATTCTGGGTTTTGAATGAGCATTTATCCTCAGAATGCTCGGGAGCATTCCCTAGTCGAGTCGCCATTTGTTGTGCCCTTAGCACACACGCCCCATTCAGAACGGGGACCCTCTCTTTCCTTCACTTTGTCGGGTCACTTTTGGCTTCACCTCATTTTGCGTTCCTTGTTTTGGTGTTCAAAATGGACAATGAACCTCAAAAGAGTCATCTCAAGTTAGCCTTGTTTCACCACCCTCTCAAATTTTCTAAGTTCTATGTCTTTGTGGGGACCTCTTGGCAGTTTGCCTCTGTTGGCATCCCTCAAGCCCTATGGGTCCACCCTCACGGATTTCCCCTTGCAGATTTCCCTATTGCATTCACCAAGCCAAACAACCGAAGGACCCTATCCTTCCGCGACTTAGGACCCACCACTTTTATTGTTGTTTCCTTGTGCTTCTAGCGACTAAGTTTTAATGATCATCCTTGAGACGCATCGGGCCCATCCTAACAAGTCACCCCTCCTATACTTCTGTCACTTCTTTGCCAATTGTCCCATGCCCACTCTCCGACAGAGTTCTGCCTATCGGAGCTCAATCTCCCCAGCGCCATCTGATCATCACCAATCAGTTAAGACAACCATCAGCCGATGACCTTCTGCCTATCGGGTTTCAGCCCTATCGCAGTCGTTTTCAAATTTCAAGGCACCAACCTCTCTATCTACTGTACATGCATTAATTGTTGGAATTTAATGCCTTAATTTCTATAAATAGCCAAATTTGATCTGTCATTTTCATATGTCAATTTGATTAGAGCATAGCAGAACAATTAGAGAACTATCTCCATGTGTCGCCTCTGAGCCCGAAGCCTCCCATCACAGATCCCTTGCGTCTATCAGCTTATTCACCTACTTCTTTCATTGGGTTCTTTAGATAAGTCCATTTTTCATACCCCGTTGATGTTTTTCTTTGATTTTAGGCAAAACTAAAATTTAGAAAGGATGAAAAACACACACATTAGATAGAGGAAAGTAAGGCGCCTAAAACCCATGTCATGAAATATTGAAAAACCTCATAAATCACCCAAACTTCGCCTGTGGAACTTTGATCCCTCGGCGTTATTCTTCAGATAGAGAATTCAAGCTCTACGGACCCAGGCCTTATGTCCATTGTGGCCAATACTTAAAAGCTAAACTCAAATGGCGAAATACTCTATCTAGATCGCCATCGAGGGATGATGTCATCCTTTCACTATTTGACCTTTTACTAACTGAAATGGAGCCCAACACACCTTCCAGGCCTGCCCCCATGGGACTCCTTCCCCGGAGCACCACTCATAACCCGCCAATCCCAAATGGCTTTTCAACCACAGCTCTCCGGCGCTTGGGTACCGTCCCATTACTTGCCCCCTAAAAACCCACCTAAAAAATCCAAAGTTCGAGCTAGTATCAAACCCTGCCTAGCATATTTCCACTGGAAGAATGTTGCTTGCATCCCACTATTTTAGGTAGCCTTCGCCATTAGCAATCTCAGCCTTCGGATTCCACCCTTCTTCTCGTTGTGCAACATTGTTATTGTCGTAAATGAACGGTCATATGCCAAGTTCCTTTTGGGTCCCGGTTGGCGGACCTCCATCCTCGAGTTGTCGCAGTGACAACATTGTCCCCTACAATGTTTGAGCAACTACCCCCCGCCCTCTAGCTCCTAACTCTCTCATAGTTTTAAAACCAAAGTGCCAAAGTACAAAGTGCTCCAACCTTCGGCAGGTCATTCCTGTCGGACTTCCGCCGTCGGGACTCTGTCCCATCCTGGCCGTTGTGAAGGGGAGAATTTCCTTCGTCCTTCCACTGCCTGAGATCTAATCCTCTACTTTCCTATGAGCCTTCCCCAAGAAAAATAAAGAAAACATGGAGGCCAAGTCCCCAGATTGGCCCAATTCCTTAGGTGGCTCCCATCGGACTTTCGCACACCTTTCGCCATTTTCAAATGGAAATCCCCAAATGGCTTTCCACCCCTTTTGACCTGAACTACCCAAACGCTAAGTTTATGTCAACTGCCCTCCAGACCAGTAGGTCCTATCCAACAGAACTCTTCCCACAGAATGCTATCTCGCTAGAGCCATTCCAAACAACATACCTCAAACGGCGGAGCTGCTTCTCGATTCTGATCACCCAAAGAGTGACCCAATTTCCTTATAATCACCAAACAAACTTTGACTCGTGTGCCAAAATGGCTTGTTCTCCTTAGCGGACCCCATTATTTGACCAAATCCTAGGGCGAGTTCAACCTTGTGAACCACCTTGCCCTATTTTCCCTTCAAAACAACCATCCGGCTAGGGAAATCTAACCCCTGGGACCCAAATAATCCAAAATCCCTCGTGTGAACTACTAATGCCATTTGTTAGATTCCTCAAATGATGATTTATCCAATCTAACACCGTCTTCCAAGGATTTGGCTAACGTTCCATGTATTTTATGCTTGAATGTGTTTGTTGCCCCTTTGGTTACAGGATATATGAAATCAGGTGTTGGACCTTCGGGAACCACCGTGGAGAAAAAAAAAGGAAAGAAAACAGGTAGAGCACCCTGCGGGAAAGAAGATAAGGATCAAATGAAATATCAATTCCAAGGGGAACCATTGAAATCTAAAGTCACTACAAAGTGGAAAGAGGTCTCTGACACAAACATCAGGCACGTAGACATCAATGAATTAATGCAAAGGGTCAGGATCAGCCCTAAAACATAGAATGCAAGATTAATTAGAGGCAGTGGGTTAGCCAAGGTTGTAGGCTTCCCTCCCGTTCTTTTCAACCCTGAACTAGTAATCGCTCTCAGGGAGGCATACCAGCTAGAAACCCGAACGATAGTAGAAAAAGATGGAAATGTGTTAGCTGATATGTCTACTCAAGCAATAACTAGAACATTTCATATCCCTACATTTAGGGAAATGGAATTGCCAACCATAAAGGAGTGCAAGGAAATGTGGGAGGAGGACCCACTTAAATGTAAGAAAATCATAAATCAGTTTTGGCTCAAGGAGAAGAGGGGTAGTGCTGCTAAAGTTCCCCAAGAATTGTTTTGAAGTGATTTTTATGAAGATTACCATGATTTGGTTACATTGTTAAGCAGGGTCATGGGCCTTCTGACTATGGCCTACTTCCAAGAATGGATGGTATACCTCGTTGAAGAGATTCTTCATGGAGAAGAAACCAAGTTTTACTGGGGCAAGATAATCATTGATTACTTCCATAAATAGTTTATGGTTGTTAAGAAAACCTCTAGATTCTACATGACATCCTACTTGGTCTATTCTTTGGCTGAATAGAGGCAATGCAGTGGCTTATTCAGAGCTCCAAATGAGGAACCTAGCAGGGAGCTAAAGGTTTATGAAAAATACCCCCAGCTGCAATAAAGGAGCTACAAGAAAGATTATTGTAGAGTTAATGATGCTTTCATAGGTCATATCATCAAATTGCTTGAGGGTGAGTTTGAGAGGTGAGTCTCCCATAGCGCCAATGCATTTCTAAAGTAGTATGCCTTTTTTTCATCTAGTAACTGAAGTTCACATATATTCTTACAAAAGGCTTCTCAGAAAGACAAATAAACTGCCCTAGTATCCTAATGACCAAATAATACTATTGGAGCTCTCTCGATAGCTATGACATGTGCACAACCTCTTGAACAACAAACATATAGTAGGAATTCCTTATCCCCTCTCCTTCGACCAAGGGATGTGCGAACTCCATACCTCGCAATGTGCCCACAATTCAAAGAAGAATTTGGTCGAATACCATTTGAGACTCCACACTGCCCGACCACGGATGGATCCCTATGACCATATCAAGCAAATGCTTGGACTTGAATATGCCCATTAGCATAGCGTTGAGGATTTATGGGCTAATTGTAAAGATGACAATGAGGTGTGGATGATGCATTATATGTGGATGATCGCGTACTTTGTAAAGAGGGTCAATCTATTCCCAGTGCCTGACCAAGTGGAAGAAGATGAAAGAACGGTCATGGATCCTCGGTATAATGCAGTTGCTAACTTGCTGCTAGCACTGATTGATTGGGATGAGCAAGAGGTCGATAACCTCAACATTCTAACCAAGCCCATTGAGGTCCACACAAAATAATGGATTGATAGACAAGTTGCCCGATTGGAGCAGCAAGGGGTTACTTTGACCTATGAGGGGCTCGAAAGTTAGCCAAGTGGAACATATGGCAGGACAATTACTGCTCCAATAGGAGAAACTTCGAAATACCCTCCAGTCACTAGGTCAAGGAAAATAAAAGAAACTGATGAGAAAAACCTAATCCAAAGGTATACACAAGAAAGACCTCGGAAGGGGAATCTTTCAAGAGACATAAGAGTTCAAGTAGTGTCACAAAGATGCCTGTTATTCAAGAAGATCCACTCTATGAGGGAGAGGAAATGGAGGCTAAGCAACCAAATCTCCACTTTCCACCTCCACTACTGCTACCCCTTCACCTACTTCTTAGGCCATGGTGGCTACTTCCCCACCTGCAGTGAACATCTCGGTCCACCTTGCCTCTTCTTCGCCTACTGGACAACTTGTAATGATCAACTCTTCTTCCGCCACCACCTCTCCACTTTCTTCTACTTCCATGTCTCCAACAACATCTCTCTCATTAGTAACAACAACAATTCCAATGCCTACAGTCTCACTTCCAGAGGAATTCTCGCAGCATATGCAGAAGGTTCGTACAGAGCTTTCTGAGGCATTGATGAACCCAACTATTCAGGCTGCCCTGGAAAATATTCTTGCCAATATCCCTACATCCACGCCTCCAGCTAAACCATCCAAAATGAAAGCCACAATGCAAATATACGAGGAGTTGGAGAGGAAGGAAAAGGAAGCAACAAAGGTATTGAAGGAAGAAGCAGACGACTACCATGAACACCTAAAGCACTAGCACTTGCAAATTGATAAGGTAGTCTGTGAGGGAGAGGAAACATAATCCTCCAAGAGTGCTGAAGAGGGTGTCAGCACCAAATATATTATAGAAACCTTTGATGTAGACTTAGAAGAAGAGCTTTCCTAGAAGTTAAAGGATGTTGTAGGGGAAGTGGAAGACCACCTCCTGAAGAAGAAAAAGAGTCTAGTGATAAAATGGAAGAAGACACTGAACTTCCAACTAGGTAGCAGGAAGAAGGATCTAGGCCAAATGAGGAAATGCCCCTCTCAGTAGAACAAGAAGAAAAAAAAAAGGAGTAGCAAGATGTGCCACCTGGGCACAAGGAAAAAGAAAGTAAAGAAGAGGAAAATCCTGAAGAAGAAGTCAAGACCCACAAAATCCAAAAGACAGAACAACACGAGGGACATGTGCATGAAGAAGAAAAAGAAGAGAATGATATTGAAGAAGAGGACAGCCCCAAAGAGCGCATGCCCACCAAGTCCCCCATTAAACACATGGTGTTCATCCAAGACTCTGATGAAGAAGGAGAAGACACAAGAATGGAGCAAGAAGCTCTTGATGAAAAAGAGATTGAAGTCAAAAGGAATGAAGAGGAAGGTGATCGTGAATTACCCAAGAAAGAGTTTCAGATGCCCAAGTGGCTAGAAAAGAAATTAGAAAAGAAGACTTCGGCTCCTAGAGATACAAGAGAAAGGTTGGATACCATCTTGGTCTGAGCTCAGATCGGCACTAAGAAAGAAAAGAAACCCAAAGTTAGATCCAAGATGAAAATGGATGCCTCTGGATCTAGAACTGTGCAAGTAGCTAAACCAATAGTGGGAGAAGAAGGGATAAGTTACAACATCTCCACCATTGACATGGGGACAACCACCAGAGAGCATAAAGTAGATCACCTTCAGGAGTTTGTTGTCATGGTGGAGCATTTGATATAGCAAGATAAGATCTCCAAGGAAGAACTTAAGGCGCAGCTGGCTGATTTGACAACCAATATTCAGCAACAGTCATTTTCAGAAGATCTGCCTACCATATCCTTGGCTCCACTACAACTATTGTCCAAGGAGAAAATTGGAAAACTTGAGAAAAGAAAGAACTGGACTAAAACCACAAAAGGTTGGTTCCAACAAGTCCAGTATGTTGGAAACATGGGCATCGACTGTGCTGTCAGGACAACAAATAAATTCTTGGAAGTCCAGAAGTCCCTTGAGACCACATGGAAGTTTTGCACTAACTTCCCTAGGATATATGAATCCACCTATCCTAATATTGAGTCCATCGTCAATTTTCCTCACAAAACATGGAAAGAAGACCTTGCATTCATGGAGGACAACCACTGGCTAGTGGATATGTGGAAGTTGGATTTTGATCACAGAAAAGGGATATTGGAGTGAGTACTTTGCAAAGTGGAGTCAAACATTGATTGGGCCAAGGAAATTAGGACCAACTATATTGAGTATCTGAAATTGATGACAAGCTACAATGTTCTAGCTATCGAGATTGATCCAGGAAAGGTAAAGCCTTACTTCCATAAGAAGATGGAAGATGGAATGTCAAGAGAGCTCACCAAATATTTCATGATTTTTTCTACTTGGGCCTTCACCCAATCCAAACAAGTCAGGGATAATACAACTAAGTGTTATGAAGATTGGGATACACTTACAGGCTGATCCAAACAATGGAACTACCAAGTGCTCCAATCTAATATAATGGAGATCGAGAAGCTTTGAGTGTTAATCAGCAAGTTCATAGAATAGATCTCTTTAAATAAGCAAGAAGGAAACCTGGTCGTTGATGAAAAGATCCTCATAGAATAGCTATAGCGAAGGCAATCAACAAAAGACAAAAATTCTACAGTGTTGTCACAAGAGGAGAAAATAGACAAAATATAAATGATGTATTTTAAATTTTAATATATTTCAGGGTAGGTGGAACCCTAGTTTGTAGTGAATCTTGGCCACATAATGCAAATCAATCTTGTCCATTCATTTTTCTTTGTGAGCACTATAAATAGGGGGTATCCTCTCATTTTCAAGGAAGAGTTGAGTTGTTGTAATGACATGCTGCAAAAATTTTAATAGTAGTTGATTGGATTTTGGTGGACTCTTGAGTTTCTATTGCTTGTTTCATGATTCATCTCCCATAGTTAGTTTATTTAGTTAGATTTACTTTGTTGTTCTTCATGGTCTTAGATTACTTTGATAGATTTAGTAATGTTGTTCACTGGTTATGTAGATTTTTGTTGTGTTGATGCCTTTCTTGTCCATACTTTTTTTTGTTTACTGTTGGTAGATAGTTGTGTAAAGTTAGTCTAGGCATAAACTAGAAGTTGCTCCAAAATTTTATCTTTTTTTCATGCATGTTTATGGTGAATGAATGGTAGAACATTTGCAGTCCTTAGAAGCTAGCATAAGTTTCATGATACTGTGAGTTTTTTGGTTAAGTGAAATTATGTTTTAAGAAAGTTATCCACATTAGAACCCTCCATGATCACTATTTGTAGTTAGTTTCAAATCCAGGAACCTCTCTTCTCCCTTGCTCTTTTCCTCTTTTTTTTAATAAGTGACCTATGCTAAGGTTCATTGCACAGTGTAAAGCTAAGCCTTAAGATAAAATAGGAGTTTATGATTGTTGTTCAAACCTGCAGCAAACTACACTCTAACTTCCCACCTTAGGAATTCCATTTCAAGATTCATCTCGCATCCAGCCCAAACAATGTAAGTTTTCCTTCTGATTACCATAAAAATCACATCAAACATCAATTGATAAATTCATTGCACATCATGACCTGACACCCAAGAGACCTTGGGCTAGTAATTGGTAACTTGCTTGCAAATTTTTACCTTTCAAGAGAGGTAGTGCGCCTATGCATTCCCTGTGTTGAGAAAGTGCTAAAACACCCATCAACATATAGGTTTGTAACTTACTCAATTTTTTGAAGGATTTTGCAGTGGTTGTCTCAGGATCAACTACTTCTCTATAATACACCTCTTTAAATTCCCTTATTATTTCAAAAAGATGCAATACATTTTCATCGAACCCATTTGTGAGGTCCACTTCAAGAGCATTGAAGTTTTCCTTGATCTGCACCAATATGTCAAAGTATTTTTCTAACACTTTATTGATTTCCTTGATATAATCTTCATATACTGTCAATTTCCACTCCAATGAATCATGCCAACTAGGATCAATTTATTTAGGGTCATCCACCAATTTTTCTCATACTAACAAAGTGTGCTCCATGGAGACTAATTCTTGAATTTCCTTTGAAAGAAAAAATGTGCTACTATGTTCTCTCTGGGTCTGTTGGAGCTCAACTACCAGTTCCTTTCTTTTATCAGGAACATTAACAAATAATTGCTTAAATTTAGTAATTTGGAAAATGCCATCCTATTAAAGCCCTTATTTCCATTCACTAAAAGCTTTAGCATAACCTAATTTTTTCTTGACCCGTTGCACAATGTCAGAATCAATACATTGAAAATTTGAGCTTGAGGCTTCCTCAGCGGTCGGAGTCACAATTGATGAAATAAAATATCTTAAAGAAAGATTATGAGATTGTAACTAAAGGTTCTCCTTTTTCAGTTCTTTTGCTCTTTTGATCAATACATTAACAGAGTAATCGGCCTAATATACATCACCTTCTAAAGTAGATGGCTCCATATCAACATGAGTAACCTTGTAGTTAGCTTTTGTTATTTCATTTTCATTTAGGTTCTTTTCTAGTTCAACAATCTCCAACAGTTGATGCCTAGTAGTGGAATCGATGACAATTTGTGACATCCTCTTAGCCTTTTTGGGCTTCTAGTGAACCTGCAGCAGCATGGCAACTGTATCTACTTCAATTGTCATTATGGAAATATTCTTTCTTTTCTTCTCGACTTCTTTCTTTAACCATGTTGGGGAAGATGCCACTAATCCAATGTCTCTACTTTCAACACTTACATTTTCTTTTCTTTTTTTCAATTGATTGAACAGAAACAAAAGTATCTCATAGTGGAGAAGGGGGAACTTCAAAGAATGTGGGAAAAGAATTATCATCAATTATTTGTTGAAAAATTCCCTCAGAGTATGTAGGCACTGGTTTTTATTGACTATCCTTTTTCTTAGGTACCGAGGGTACACTATCCTGTTCACAAATTGATTTAGCTTGGCCCTAGTGTCTTTTGGCTTCTTTCCATCTCCTCTTGACTGTGAACCAATTCCAAACAGCCTAATTGATTGCTTTCTAGATAATATATTAATGCTAGAGGCTTGTATAGTCCCTTGCTCTTTTCTTTGTGAAACTCTTTGCTCATGGGGAGAACTCGCACTTTGGCACCATTTTTTGTTCAACCAGTCTGAATTTCTTCTCAAAACAGGGGTAGAAAGGACCATCAAGTTTGAAACTTCATCCTCTAACCAATTAATTTTGTACAAGAGCTTTCCAACAGGGGCCCAATATTTAGGATCAATGATCACTGAGTCTCCTTGTGCATCTTCTAGAATATTGAAAGAAATACCAAAATCTTGTATTTTCCCTAGGGTCAATCTCATGAAATTTATTCTATACACCTCACCTTCGTCTGTACAGTCTTCCCAAAAATCTTCAATATCAGGGTGATGCTCATAGCTGACAACTCCATACAAATTTTTCTTAACATAACCCTTGTTATCAAAATTAGTTCTCATGGGAAAACACTAAAAATTGAATTCATTCAGGGATTTCTGCACACCCCTAGCAATATTATTACTTTTGCAAGAAAATGAAGGCATGGACAATGGAAAAGCATACCCCTTCTTTCCCATGTTTGAATATTTAACATTTATAATGGCCATCTGCTGGAAAAATTCAAGAGAAACTAGGAAATCACTTGGGTAACAGAGTAATTTCAATGGAGCCTTCTCAAAACCTCCAATTCTAAGATAAGTAAATCTTTTGAACTGAATGTAGAAACTTCCAAACCTCAATACTAGAGTAGCCACTTCAGGTGAAACCTGAAGCTCAGGGTTTCCTTCAATTTTTTTCATAATTTCCATTAAAAATGTGTCATTGACACAACAGATATTCCTCATTCCAACCTCCTTAGTGAGATGTGGAAAATTTCTATACACAGGAATGTCTGACATCGAAGACCTTTACAGTTCCAACCCTGCCCAGACAACCTCTTGACTAGCTAGAATGTAAACCAGGCATGAACACATGTAGAAGGAAATTGTTTGCCAAAAATATATCAATTGATCATTTAAATGATAACTAATAATCTTAGCCCAGTCAATGAATTTATTTTCACTACAAATCAACAAAATAAAATGACACATCCAAAATTCAAAAGATTCTGAATATGCATTACCAACCACACAATGTAGCAAGGTGATAAAACTTGAGATTTCATCCTTAAAATAAACCCTTTTAAGCTTTGAGGGAAGCTAAGACTTACCCTTTTTTTCAGACTTCAACCAATTCCTCGCAATGAAATTTTTGCACCATTCCTCATTCATTCTAAAAAACTCATCACCAATAGCTACAAACATTTCCTCTACATTTTCCCTCTCTGTAATGCTTAATGCACAGGAAATTACTTCAGGAGTAATTCTTGCAATGACTGACCCATCCACAACTCTAATTTCCTGAGTCTCTGGAATGTAGCTCCTTGCACACACAATCACCAGGTTGACACTTTGTACAGCCTCAGGAAAACCTCCCACGTGCGCCAAACCACTCTGCAAAACTTTATCTTCCAATGTTGTTCTCTACCTTTGCTCCAAGCGCACCAAAAAATCCTCCAAAATGATGTGCCTAATTTCAGTGTCCCTCACGCCAGACCAGTGATTCTGAATTCCACTCTGCATGAGTGCAAATTCACAAAGATAGAATTTTTGCACTTGAGAAGTACTAGCATTGGCAAAGAATGAGAATGTAGGCTGAATGACTAAGTAAAACTTTTCTAGCCACTTATGCCATTGTTTTGATAGGACGTGCATTAAATGCAACATTCAATTTCATTCCTAAAAAAGATAGCATTTAAACCTGCATGCTTTTTGAAATTCCTAAAAAGACAACTCAAGGTTAGTCTGTACATAGCATTCAATGAGATGACAACTCCTTTGAAAGCCAAGATAAGTCCATAATGTCATGTGGTTGTTGAAACTTGGAACCTTAGAACCAAAGTCTAAAGTTTCAAAGTTTTCAAAACGTCTAACTCACCGACTACAAAGATGACCAACAAAGACTTGCAACTCAACAAAGTGAACCAAGTCAGGGAATCGGGAAGTTATGAAAATTTAGAACTCTATGACAAAGTTATAAAACTCTAAGGACTAGTGACTAAGGTTAGGAAAAGCACCAAAACCGCGACTTTGAGTGATAATAACCACAACAATGAATCTAACCAAAAATATATCATTCCAATTACAATAATAGATAATCCACTACAAACTACTCAACAAAAGAAGAATGAATCCACACACCATAACTCAAAGATTGTGTATGTATGAACTTCACCATTTTCTAAGTCTTTCTATATTGAAGTAACTCTCTCATCCTCCATGGAATACAAAGATGACCAACAAAGACTTGCAACTCAACAAAGTGAACCAAGTCAGGGAATCGGGAAGTTATGAAAATTTAGAACTATGTGACAAGGTTATAAAACTCTGAGGACTAGCGACTAAGGTTAGGAAAAGAACCAAAACCACAACTTTGAGTGATAGTAACCACAACAATGAAACTAACCAAAAATCTATCATTCCAATTACATTAATATATAATCCACTGCAAACTACTCAGCAAAAGCATAATCAATCCACACACCATAACTCAAAGATTATGTATGCATGAACTTCACCATTGTCTAAGTCTTTCTATATTGAAATAACTCTCTCATCCTCCACCGACTACAAAGATGACCAACAAAGACTTGTAACTCAACAAAGTGAACCAAGCCAGGGAATCGGGAAGCTATGAAAATTTAGAACTCCGCAACAATGTTATAAAACTCGGAGGACTAGCGACTAAGCTTGTTTTGCTCCCTTATTTTGAGTCTATCGTCTCTCCACCTATAACATTTTACATGAATTAGTAATGAAATTTGATCAATGATCTTTCATTAATCTTCTTTGTCATTATGTATTGATGTATGTTTTAATTTTGGCTATGGTTTAATGAACCAATTAAAGTACCTTGATTAAAGCATGAATTCATATAAATGTTTAGTGGATCTGATAAGTAGTCATGGAGATTGAGTATTGATGTGCGAATTGTAATACAATTTCACTAAGATTGTGGATGTCTGGAATTAAAATCACCTTATAGTTCATATTTAAATTGTGTTAAAAGTAAAACTTGAACATGTACTTAGCGATTTATCACTCAACTCAATGCTTAATAACATATTAACAATAGTATTAGTATCATATACAACAATGAACATCAACAATAATTTAATGTGTATCTAGTAGTTGAAACCACTACCATACTTTTTCTTCAAATGATAAAATAAATAATATAGATAATTGAACATCAAAAAATTACTGAAGTTTGAATTTGACCTTTTTAATTGATTATCACATGAAGGAGTGCATAGGGGCATTGGCAATGCAAAATCTTGCTCAAAGACAACTCTGCACGAAAGTCAAAAATCAAATCACTGCATCACCTTTTCTAGCAACTTCCACTGTTTAGGTGGTGGAATTGTCATTTGTTCTAACTGATGTTGTTTGACTTGAAGATTTGTTAACAAGTCATGATTCAAATTGGAACTTGTCTTGGATTCTTCAGTCAATTTTTCATTCAAGGTTAGAAATGTTTTGATGGAATCCAAATAGTTCGCCATATCTGGGTTCTGAGGAAACTAGTCCAAATCAATCTTCCTTGCATCCTCCATCTTCTTTTTGAAATCATTTTTTCCAATGAATCACTCATTTGTGTCAAAAGGCTCTAGCAAACTAAGCTCTGTGAAGTTCCTTACCTTTTTATCCACCTTCTTCATCTTGTATGTAGACAAATGCAAATATTCCTTTGTTTCACGCATTCTCAAACACTTTTCAATGATAGATGACAATGTCATTGATGTAGCAAGCCGATTAGTAATTCCTTTGTATTTCAAAACATTGTCACTGGCTTTGTAGACTATTTTTTGAATTTGATTTGTAGATTTCTCTAATTCCAACACATTTTTTTTGTCCACTAAATATTTTTTGAGCTGCTTATGATGTTGTCTGATAGCATCAATCAATTGAAACATGTCACACAAATGATCAATCCTCTGCATTATTTCATCCCAAATCTTTTGTTTCATATGCCTCATTGTTTCTCTACAAAATGCAGATAACTTATTTTGACAAGACTTAATTTCATTTTTTGCTTCCATCAGCTCTGCCTCCAATCTTTCATTTCTTTTTCTGTCCTTCTCCAATTTTTGTCCCCATTATGCATTTCCATTCACAATACTTAGTCTTAATTTTTCTGAAGTGGATTTTTCCTCATCATATTTCTTGTTGCTCTCATCTAACCTTTGCTTCATTTCATTCACTTCAATCTCATTCTTCTTATCCTCTTTTCTTGTTGATGTAGAGGCAGATTTTTTTATTCTTTTTCCCAATTCATTTCTCTTGTTAGCTGATACTTTCCTCTTTGCTTTCTCATTTTCTAGGTCTTCTTGTAACTTTTCAATTTGATTTTACAACCTTTTTTCTCTCTATCTTGATTTAGCAATGATGTGTACACCAATTCATTGTTCTTCTTTGATACATTAATTTTGTCAGTATTTCTTAGTCCAGAAAAATCCATTTGAATATTGTTCGCCTAGAATTCAGATTGAGCCATCTAATTTGCTAGTTTGTTTTGACTGTGGGAACAAGAATTGTGTACTCCATGATTTCTTTATTTTTTTCAAATGTGGGTAATATGATGGTTTTTGCGGGCTTTGAATTTATAGTAGATGCACTCTCCATCATTTGCTTCTTTTCCTTTTTATTCAACTCTGATTTCTTTTTAAACTCTTCAATGTAATCAAAACCTAGGAATGCAGGAACAATGGAATGCTTGAATGGTGAAGGAATATGAGTACTTGTATTTTCTAATGATTTCATAGCCAGACTAATTGGTAGTGGGGTAGTGCTTGGAAATAACACCTTTGTGGTGGATCCACTAGTAGTGTGACTTGGACCTGTCAAAATCCTTTGCATCTTTTGTATGCCTTGATCACCTTGTGTTTCTGTGGTATATTTTATTGTTGTCCTCTTGTGTGTAATTTGTTGTTGTAACACATGTTGACCACTACTAGTACTATGAGTATATTGTGATAAGAAGTCCCATGATTATTACCTTTAATTTTTTATTAGTCTGATAAATACTTTATGGATTTTTGTGATCATAAAGCCTTCCTGCACCATATCTGAAACAATGTTTGCCTTAGTTTAATACTTAATGAATGAATGAATAAAGTAATGGATTGTCTTAAAGGATGAACGTGTTGAGCTAACTTTCTTCCTCAGGAAAAGATGGTGAGATATTTTGTAGGTACCACGATTGAAGGAAGGGAATTCAATTTCCACTTGAAGAATTGAAGACCAAATCCATAAAGACTGGTTCAACAGCAAAAGATGAGGAGACAGTTTCAACTCATCCGCCATGCAGGGAGAGTGTTCCAAAATCTAGGCCAGGCGTCTTGGTGTTGCATGAATCCAGGATGATGGCGCTTTAAGACTGCTAAACCAATTTGACTTAGTTCTTTCATTGTCATTCACCTCTTTACTTAAGTTAGTTAAATGTAATAAATGCCTCCCGTTTTATAAGGGAAGGTTGGTTAGTAGTTAGGATCAGTTTTCAATAAATAGCCCATTCTCCTTCAGAGAAGGGGCTGGCTAAGAAAATCGCTATTGTAACACACTTTCAGTCTTAGAAATTTAGCCAAGAGATTGTGCCATGTACTTGTTTGCATTGAATCAATAAAGCTTATGAAGTTTTTCTCCTAATCTATTGTCTACTTTTGACACTACCTAAGGGGTCCCACTTAGGGAGTTATCTATACTTTTATTCTGCAAGTTAGAATAGCTGCATTTCTTTTCATAGAAGTTAATGTGACAGTTCCTGCAGCTAGCAGAAACACAGAGCTGCCAATTGTTCCTGCAGCCACTAGGAGTAGAATAGGTTATCTTTCAAGTTTTTTCATTTCCAAGCAAAGTTAAACAGTAAAGTTGTTTTCAGTACTTAAATTCCAGTATAAGGCATTTTAGGAATCATGCATGTCTGGAAGGGTGATTAGTGCATATCTTGTGTTGTCCCATTTCAAGTTTACGTCCCTGGGTTGATAATTAAATAAGGTTCTTTAGTAGTTCATGACTGCTAGTTGTGATGTTCAATCCCTAAGTAGAGGAATTCATGTTCCTAGTTATTGAGATGATTAAAGAACACTACATTTTTGGTGTCGTTGTCGGGGATGGTGTCAAACTAAGAACCTATTATAGGCATGCTAGTAAAGAGTTTAAGATTTCATTCTTAGTAACTTTTAGTTTAGAATTCTGCATTCTCTCCATAGTTAGTTTACTTTTGATGTATGCATAGAAGAAGAGACCAATTTGGAAGATTCCTTCCTGGGAGCATAGATATTGAAGAGATTGAACCAACCTATTCCAAGATGACTCATATCTGGATGTTGGCCAAGACTTAGTTACTTCATCTTCTTCCTCTAAACTAAGCTTTAACCTATCCGAAGGAACAGAATCAAATAATCCACTTGCTCTTGTAGTTCATCAACCAGGAGCTAATCCAAGAATACAACCAAGAATGGAAATCCTATTTTTCCATTTCCAATTCCTGACCTACATGACAATAATAACCTCAAGAACATCCCTGCCTCCTTACTACCAAAGTTCTATG
Source organism: Sequoia sempervirens (assembly GCA_007258455.2). NCBI lineage: Eukaryota > Viridiplantae > Streptophyta > Pinopsida > Cupressales > Cupressaceae > Sequoia > Sequoia sempervirens. Next base: position 18,257 of record VDFB02376753.1, read on the forward strand.
GACTTATTACTGAGGACCCTCATACCTTCTTGTTTGAATTTGAAATCCTTTGTAGAAGCTATGACTATACAACCTCAGCACACAAGCTGAAATTGTTTCCCTCTACTCTAAAGGAGGCAGCCTTGAGATGGTTCATGGGATTGGGAAGCAATGTAGCTAACACTTGGGATCAAATGAAGACTTTGTTCTTGAGTAAATATAAAGAGTATTGTAGAGGAAATGATCTGAGAGGAGATGACATCTTCAAAATGTCACAAAAGGAGGATGAAACCTTGGAGGATTATGTGTCAAGATTCTTGTTTAGTGTGCAGAAGAATACTCATCATGAGCTGAATGAGGAATCTCAAAAACTTCTCTTCTTAAGGGGAGTCAATGATACTTGCATGGAGGCCCTTGACCTTATGGCAGGAGGTGATGTCACCCAAAGTGATTGGGATGATATCAAGAAAATTTGTCTCAATTACTCCAGAGTAGCTGTAAAGAAGGGAAGGGGGTTTAGACCTTCTTCTATAAAAGGAAGTGGCTCTGGAATATCTAAAGGGGAGATTACCAATCTCTTGTTCGACTTCAAGCAGGATATCATCAATGATGTAGCTACTCAACTGGATACTATGCAAGCTAGAAGGAAGAAAGAGGAAGCCGAGGCAATGTTAGTTGAATATTGCCCCCACTGCCGACAAAGAAAGAAAGACTGCCGATGCAAAACAGTGGCCAATTTGGAGGTACAACATCTCCCTACTGAGTTCAAAACCATTGAGGGAGAGGAGGAAGTGTTCTTTGTTGCTCAGCGCAGGCCATGGGCCCCAAGACAAGGTATGCCTCGGGACCCTTTGCAAAATTTTGGTTCATATAATAGTCAATGGAAAAACTAGTACCCTCCAAACTATGGGCCATACTCCCAACCTCAGTGGAATAACCCTTGGCCAAATGCCCAGCAAAACTGTTGGAAATCCTCACAAGGGAATTGGCAATCACCACAGCAAAATCAGTGGCAGCCTCCGCAAGGGAATTGGCAACAGTCCAACCAATGGAGAGGAGGCCAGCAATGGTCAAATCCACCCACTGGTTTCCTGCAGCAATCCATTATGCCACCTCCTGCAGCTAATCAAGGTCAGAATCCAAAACCAACCCAACTACCTGCTCAGGCAGCACCTAATCCAAATAATCAGCAACCGCAGCAGCAGCAGCAAGTCTATTTTGTTGATCCTAATCATCAGCCTGCCTATGCTCTTAACCTGAATAATATTAATTTACGTTCAGAAACTGTGCTTCCCACACCATCTCCTCCCATAATCTTAGAATTGCCATCTGAGGAGATTCACCAAGGAAAAGATACCAATGACCAAGCCCAACCAAATGAGCCAGTTCAGATTCCATCATTACCTAAGGCATCTGATAAAGTGTCCCCTCCTTTCCCACAAAGGTTGGAAGGTGAAAATGTAAAAAAATAAGAGGAACCTACCTTTGACATCCTTGACCAGCTAAAGCATATATGTGTGAAAATCCCCTTGTTCCAAGCAATCAAAGAAGTACCTATCTATGGCAAGGCCATCAAGGAGGCATGTTTGAAGAAACCGGGGAGGAAAAAGAAGGACCCTCAAACTGTCCATGTCATAGGCAACTCTCTGACTTAATGCTGGGGAAGCTTAGCATCCCAAAATATTTAGATCCAGGAAGCCCTGTTGTGGAGATCAATGTTAATGGGTTGCAAATTAAGAATGCTTTAGTAGATCTTGGTGCAACTATCAATGTCATGACAAAGGACCTGGTTGTAAGACTTAATATTTTAGACCTAAGGGCTACACCTACAATATTATAGCTTGTTGATAGCTACATTGTCAAACCTGATGGGGTAGTTGAAGACCTGGTAGTCACCTTGGATTCTTGGGAGTACCCTGCTAACTTTATGGTCTTATCTCTGAAGACATCATTGGGGGGATACCCTATCATACTAGGAAGACCTTGGTTGGCTACTGCTGATGCTTACATTGGTTGTAGGTCGGCTAACATGACAATATCTGATGGATATAGCACAAAGAAACTTACCCTCTATTCTCTAGCCTTGCCCCAACTTGAGTCTGGAGAGGTTGTTTGGCTAGATTTGGGAGAAGAGGAGGAAGTGAACTCCGTGGCCAATTTAATGATGATTACTAGAGAGCATTTCATTGCACAACAAGAAGAAGAGGATATACTATCCAATATCCTACTAAATAACTATGGTACTAAATATTTTCATTGTGAAAAAAATCCATGTTCCTTGCAGACCATTCTTCCTTCATCTACATCAGCTCATTATCCTGCAGCAACTGATTGCTTACACACCTTTCTACCCCACAAGATAGGGATGCCATTTCTATATGAAGTATCTATGGTAGATTTAACCTCCCAAGTTGAGGTAGCCGCAGGAAAAACCTTGAGCATCAATAAAAACCTCACAAGTGAGCAACAAGAATCTATGGTCAAAATGCTTACCAGTCATAAGTCAACTTTTGCTTGGGAATATGGTGACATGAAGGGTTTAGACCCAAAACTCTGTACACATCGCATATATATTAACAGTGACTTCAAACCTATCAGGCAGCCTCAAAGAAGAATTAATCCAACTTTGAGAGAAATTGTTAAAGAATAATTATAGAAAATGTTAGCAGTTGGCTTTATCTACCCAATCTCCGATAGTCAGTGGGTTTCCCCATTGGTCATTGTTCCTAAGAAAGGAGGAAAATGGAGGGTATGTGTAGATTACAGAGAACTCAACTTGGCAACAAAGAAAGATTACTTTCCTCTTCCATTCATTGATCAAGTTCTGCATAATTTAGTAGGGAAAAAGTACTTCTCATTCTTGAATATCTTAGGTCAAAATTTTACAATCAAATCAAGATTGCTCACGAAGGGATCAAAGAAAGGAACTACTTTTACATGTCCACGAGAGCGTTTTCCTGTTGATTTTTCCTTTTGGTCTTTGTAATGCACCTGCAACTTTCCAGAGGGTAGTCATAAGTATCTTCTCAGGCATCTCATATGATTGCATGGAAATATACATGGATGACTTTACTACTTATGGTACAACATTTGAGGAAGCTCAATCCAACTTAGAGAAAGTACTACAAAGATGTGAAGATCACAACCTATCGCTGAATAGTCAAAAGTGCTTCATGATGATGTAGGAGGGAATAGTACTCGGTCACCATATTTCTGTTGTAGGAATATAGGTTGATCCTACTAAGATTGAGGTCATCTCACAAATACACCTTTCTAAGCGAAGTAAGAAACTTTTAGGCCATGGTGGCTACTCTGAGAGAAAATTCATCAAAGGACTTGTGACCAAATAGGGCCCTTATACAATGTTTGAAAGAAAGATGCGGAGATTTTTCTTGGGCCGGAAAGAATGTGAAAAGCATTTTCTTGATTAAAATTTTCCCTTACGAGGCACCTAGCTGAGAAAGGACTGATTGGTCGCTTCCATTTCATATTCATTACCCGATGCATCGGATTATGCCATTGGAGTAGTGTTAGGGCAGAAGGATGGATTAACAGAACATGCACTCTACTATATAAGCAAAAATTTGCAAGGGGCTGAATTCAACTACACTGTTACAGAAAAAGAAATGTTGGCAATCATCTATGCCCTCAATGAAATTAGAACATTATATCCCTTTACGGATTTATCCCGGATAGTTGTCCCATGCCGCAGTCATGCGACGGAAATCAGGAGTTATCATAAACAAAAGCTTAATAGCCAAAGAGGCCAAGATGGATTTGTACTAATCACGGGGAATTTGACATTACAATTGTGGACAAGCCATGTAGAGCTAATGTGGTTGCTGATTTTCTTTCTAGAATTCAAAGGCAAGATGACTCTACACTTATTGAAGACACCTTTCCTGATGAGCACTTGTTTGCAATCAAAGTTATTCACCCATGGTATGCAGATATAGCAAATTATCTGGCCACAGGAAAAACTCCTCCTCAATTCTTTCCTAAGGAAAAGAAGAGACATGGTAAGAGAAAAGCTTTAACTTTTCTTAGATTGCAGATTGCATGTTTTATATAAGGCCAGATCATGTTATGAGGAGATTTGTACAAGAGGAGGACACTCATGATATACTGCATGCAAGCAATGATGAGCCATGTGGTGGACATTTTACATAAAAGAACATTAATGAAAATTTTAAATCTTACAGCTACTATTGACCAACTTTGCATAGAATCTTTTGACCAAATATACCAGGAGATGTGACAGATGCCAAAGGATGGGAAGACCAACTCGATCCGATGAGATGCCTCTATTTCCACAAGTTGTCGTTACACCCTTCGACAAATGGGGACTAGATTTTGTTGGACCAATTGATCAACCTTCCAATGGTAAGTCCTACATCCTTGTATGTACAAATTATGTCACAAAATGGGTAGAGGCTAAACCTATAAAACATGCTAGGGATAATAAAGTGGTTGAATTCCTATATGAGGAAATATTTACTAGGTTTGGTGTTCCTAGGGAAATGAAGAGTAACCGGATCAAGGTACAATTCATGCGCTATCATAGCCTTAGTAAATAAGATACAATACTCTGACCACGGAAATCAGCTCCGCTATGTCCAGCCAATGGCGGGGTTAAGTCTGTGTAGGACATCGAGGCCATTTTGACTAAAATTGTAGATTTGCATAAGAAGGACTGAGTCGCAAGGTTACCAGAAGCTATATGGGCCTACCGTACTACCTAGAAGACTGCTACAAGATGTACACCTTTTGAAATGGTGTATGGTAAAACAATTGTGATGCCAATAGAATTTGAACATAAGACTCTAAGAATAGCATTAGAGATGGACATGGATTTAACAAATACACAAACAGACAGAGTCATGCAGCTCAATGCTCTAGATGAGCTCCACAAGAATGCCCTACAGCACACTGAGATGATACAACATCAGAGAATAAGGTGGCATGATAAATACATCAAGGAAAAGAAATTCAAAGTAGGAGATTGGGCTCTGCTTTATGACTCACGGTATAAGGATAGTCTAGGAAAACTACAAACCAGATGGTTGGGTCCATATGAGAAAGAAGAGGTATTCACCAATGGTGTCGTTCAATTAAGGACCATTGATGAGGTCCGATTTAAGCTACTAGTCAATGGGCATCGCCTAAAGCTCTATTCTAAACCCATTGACAAGGAAACATTTTTGAGACAGTTCAAAATTGAGCAGGATGACAGTGATCCTACAGCCAACGGAATTGAGCCTAGGCTCAACTTTCCGGGCCATGCATAAAAGTGCCTACTAGATCATAATAAAGGGGTTATCTAACAAGATCCCCATTCCATTCATTCACTTCATCCACAATCCGTACTCACTCTCTCTCTTCCACATCATCCACCTGTCATTTTCCATATCATCCATGTTTCTCTATGTCACTTGTTGCAATGAAGACGAAAGTCACATCAGATAATTACGGCGATTCTTTCCAGGTACGCTCCACTTCATTTTAAGATTGCTTTAGTTACTTTATTTATTGCATTTCATTTATTATTAATTGATGTGAACAATTTCCTATATGGTTGCCATTTCCTTTGGCTCATTCACACGATTGAGCACGTTTTTACTTCGCCACGTCCTTACTATCGCCGCCATAAGCTTGTTCGGTCAGTCATCAAGAACCTTCAATATATGAAACCTGTAATTATTAATCAAACAATTTTTCCTTCCTGTAACACTAAACCTAAATGTATTCCGCTTATCCATGATTACTCTCTCCCTAAAAAATATTGCATGATCACATTGTTTTCCCTATTTTTTGGTCACTTTTGAAAAGAGGTTCAAAAGTTTCGGTTGAGAGGAGGGGCAGAGTGATGTAGAATTGCAGAAGGGTTCATTAATTGGGTTACAAGAAGTTCAGTTGGAAAAGCTAGGTGAGCATTGCTTAACGCATTTAATTACAAAAAACTGAGGAAATGGGAGGTCAGCCGATTCGGCATGAGCCTACAAACCATAGCATCCTGTTGCAGGATGTGTTGCATGTGCCACTATTTAGACAATGTGGGTGGCTCAATTACTTCCTGAAGCTCAAAACTTTTAATACAAATATTGCAGAGGAATTCACAAGGACATTTCATGATGGGGAAGCAAAAGTTAGAGGCATAACAGTCAATGCGTCAATTGATAGAATTGCTGAGGTAACGGGATTACCTCAAGTTAGAGAACCATTTCCCAGAGGAAGAGATGCAAGAAGCACCAGGGTTGAGTTCACTCAGCCAAATGACCCTACTCTACGGGTTGATAAGCAAGGTGCACAAAGAATGAGTCTACCGTAGGACTGGGTGTCATGGGCAAGGTATATCATCAAATACATAACCTGTGAAGGTAGGTTTTCAGTCCTGCACTCTCATCACTTCAAACTTTTGTCTCATTTATGCCATGGATTGTTGATGAATATTCCCGACTTTCTTTACAATTTGCTATCCAACAGTGTTGTTGAATTTAAAAAGGGTAGGGTTAACTCTGTATCTCACCACTGCCTTATTAAATTGCTTGTTGAAAAATCCGTTCAAGACGCATCAGGAATGACCTGGGAGGAATTCATGGTCCCCTTCAACCCTAAAATTCAAAATATAGGACCTAGGGGTGAACCTCTTCCTTTTAAGCAATGAACCTCCCAGTCCACGGGCCAAACCTCTACTGCTATGTCCTCCTCTCAGGAATCATCTGATTCACAGGATGATGTTCCTCTTTCTGAAAGAACTCCTAAGCAGCCGGCACAAGGTCCTATCAAAATTCATGAGCCATCTCCCAAGGATAGGAAAGGAAAATCACCTATTGTAGCAACCCCTGAGCCTGTAAAAAGAAAGAAAAAGGGAAACTTCTCTGTTCCTGCAGCAAAACCTTCCAAAAAGAAAAAAATAGTTCCTACATCCATAAGAAGGAGCTCTAGGCTCCAAAACCAATCAGCCCACCAATCACTTAATACTACTCCTACCACATCGCCTTCAGATCCTTCCGGTCCTAAACTGAGAGAAGAAGAACCTGTTATCGAGGAGGTTGTGAGTACACCTGAAGGGGCTGGCCTGAATAAGTTGGTTACCATTGCAGAACAGCTACAGGAAGATATGGAATGTGATGAGAAGGAAGAAGAGTCGTTGTGTTTCCGACAGAAGAAGAGAAAGGTAAGGTGGATGTGTTTGATGAAGTACAGGAGACACCTGCGGTGTGCTATAATCATAGACCAGCACCCCATGTCACAAACTTTGCTACAGGAATGGCATGTTTTTAGGAACTTCAGCACCAGCAGATTGCTTCTGCACTTGAAATTGAGAGACTACAAAGGATAATCCAGAACAAGAATCTAGAAATTGCAAACTTGAATGACACTCTCAACCAATTGGTAGAGTTGGTTCCACAACTGATGCAATGTCGTGTACCTTCACCTGTCTACACAATGTATCTCAAGGAGTTGTATTTGAACTTCCAACTAATTAGAGTCTAGAAAGGTAAGAATCCTTCTTTGGATACCCCTGAGGAATTTTATGAAGCATACAGGGATTCACCTCTGCACATCAGGTACCTCTTGTGTGAATTTTATCTGCACAATTTGGCTATATCCCAGGATAAGGAATGGAATCCCTTATGTTATGTCGGTGATATTCATATCAGCGCTCTAATCTCCTGGATCACCAATGAAATAAGTAGAGGAGAACAATTTGATAGCCATATGCATGATGAAGTAAATATGCCATTGTTTGTAAGAAATGAATCTAGAAATGGAATGGGTATTTACTTTGATTGGAAGAAATTGTGGAGAGATGAAAGAGCCGGGCCACTGATTGAGCCTCTAAGACAAGAGGTATTTTCTTAATACTCCCAAATTATAAAAAATGATTTTAATGCTTCAACCCTGCACATTCAGAACATATGGGAGCATCTTTCATTTCAATTAAAGAAAGCAGAACCACATACCCCCAATACCTTATATGCAGCAACCAGAAGGGCAGAAAGGTACATGAGGAATGCCAGAACAAAGAAGGAGAATTGGTTGCCATTGGTTATGCAGCCGCCTATTCTCCTATGGCCATTATTAGCTATACAGGGGGATAACAATACTTATAACAAAATTTTGAAGATAATAGATGGCGAAGGCTGGAGGCAATGCGAGCTCACTTTTGGAGTTTCCAGAATGGTGAAATGTGGACAACAACTGAGTGCAGATCTGAGAGAATTTTCTAGAAGAAGGAATGCTAGACTTGTTGAAGGGTCCAGCAAGTAGTTGGTTGAGGGGAGTGATGAGCCAAGTTTTTGGCACATTTTGATCGTACTTTTATAAATACTTTGTTTTTTTTATTATAATAAAAAAACATTCAGTCTGTTTATGGGATAGGATATGGACCTTTTTATGACTTAAATATGATGAGTATATTGTGATAAGAAGTCCCATGATTATTACCTTTAATGTTTTTTTTAAGTCTAATAAATACTTTATGGATTTTTGTGATCATAAACCTTCCTGCAGCCTCCACTACTAAAACTTCCTGCAGCCATATCTAAAACAATGTTTGCCTTAGTTTAATACTTAATGAATGAATGAATAAAGTAATGGATTGTCTTAAAGGATGAATGTGTTGAGCTAACTTTCTTCCTCAGGAAAAGATGGCGAGATATTTTGCAGGTACCACAATTGAAGGAAGGGAATTCAATTTCCACTTGAAGAATTGAAGACCAAATCCATAAAGACTAGTTCAACAGCAAAAGATGAGGAGACAGTTTCAACTCATCCACCATGCAGGGAAAGTGTTCCAGAAATCTAGGCCAGGAATCTTGGTGTTGCATGAATCCAGGATGATGGCACTTTAAGACTGCTAAACTAATTTGACTTAGTTCTTTCATTGTCATTCGCCTCTTTACTTAAGTTAGTTAAATGTAATAAATGCCTCACGTTTTATAAGGGAAGGTTGGTTAGTAGTTAGGATCAGTTTTCGATAAATAGCCCATTCTCCTTCAGAGAAGGGGCTGGCTAAGAAAATCGCTATTGTAACACACTTTCAGTCTTAGAAATTTAGCCAAGAGATTGTGCCATGTACTTGTTTGCATTGAATCAATAAAGCTTATGAATTTTTTCCTCCTAATCTGTTGTCTACTTTTGACACTACCTAAGGGGGCCCACTTAGGGAGCTGTCTATATTTTTATTTGGAAAGTTAGAATAGCTGCATTTCTTTTCATAGAATTTAATGTGATTGTTCCTGCAGCTGGCAGAAACACAGAGCTACCAATTGTTCCTACAGCCACTAGGAGCAGAATAGGTTATTTTTTGAGTTTTTCATTTCCAAGCAAAGTTAAACAGTAAAGTTGTTTTCAGTACTTAAATTCCAGTATAAGGAATTTTAGGAATCATGCATGTCTGGAAGGGTGATTGGTGCATATCTTGTGCTGTCCCATTTCAAGTTTACGTCCCTGAGTTGATAATTAAATAAGGTTCTTTAGTAGTTCATGACTGCCAATTGTGATGAACAATCCCTGAGTAGAGGAATTCATGTTCCTAGTTATTGAGCTGATTAAAGAACACTACATGGACATTTCCAAATTCTTTGGTTGTAAACCCCAACACTTTTCCAAGTTCTTCTGCATTAATGGATAACAATTCTTCTTTTCTATCTTTATTAAAAATTTATCTTTTGTTATCATTATAATTTTGGGCACAAACCTTGATAAATTTTGGGCAAGGGAAAACCTCATGTAACATTATGTGCCCTAATCCAGTTACCCATGGTGCACTAATACTATTAACTTGCATTTTCTTTGTGGCATTATTCTGAGATGAAAATCTAAGTTCTGAGGTATGCCTACCATAGGTTTCAGGATCATAAATATCATGGTATTCATCAGTGAAACCTAGGGTTTTAAGCAATTTTGCATAATGTATTTTTTTATCTGACATTGCTCTAGTGGTATTGGTGGTATACATGCTTATACAATGTGAAATTATGACTTCCCTATTATTCCTCCATAATTTTTCTTAAGTCTCTCAACCCTAAACGCAAACTTCAAAGTTTGAGAAAAAAAAATTTAAGAAACATCAAACGATGAAACGTAGTCGCAGGAATTCTTTCACTTACCCGGATTTTGATTCTTGAAATGATTAATGTTAACAGTCGTGGAAACTAGGTTACTAGAATGGCTTTGTTGGAAGTGGAACTGTGGAACCCAAAATAGGGTGGTGCACTACAATGAGAAAACTGAAGATTGGAATCTCCCCGTGTGCTAACTCTCTCACTTAAAAATAAAATCACTTAGCAGTAGAAAGTGCTTTTTTTTCGAACACTAAAGTGAATGAAACCGATACGTCTACGTGTTGCTTCAAGACTACATAATTAGTACATGGCTGGCAACATTTGAAACAAACCATTGAGTCCCGCATTGACAAAAAATTCTAAACCGTTGATCTTTGTAAATCTAACAGTTAAAGGGTGATTCCATAGGTTTAAGTTCACAAGCCTAGCACTCTGTGCATTTCATTCTAAAATGCAACTACAACTATACATCAAATGTTCATCGAACGGTTGAGTAATTTATGATATAAATAATAAACATGTGTTTTAAAGTTGTTTTAAACTTTAATGTGCTAGGATTGACATCAAGGCCAAGGGGTCGGTAACTTAACATTGCAAAGGACTTAATAAAATGAATAATGATATTGGGAACCGAGGGAGAAGGTCAATGAAAAATTAGAAATCAATAAAATTTCAGTAAATCGTAACAAGAGTGACAACTTTTAGTGTTTATAATGTTTTTTGTCAATTTGACGGCAACTTTCTTTTTTCATTTGTATTGCTTTATGTTTTACTTTTAAATATGCATGCAATTATTTATTTTTTATTTTCTAGTTAAATCACTACTAAGGGGCATCGCCCTGTATTTCTTCAAAACAAGAGATTACATGAGTTTTTGTCATCAAAATGCTTCCTTACTGACCTTCTATGACAAAATGGTCATCACCATATCACCTTTTCCTAACTAGTATATTGTATATTCACATTTTTCTTTACAAAATGGCCTGGTTTGAGACACAAGCATTACCATCTACTCCGAGACTAACTTCTATTTTTTGTATACTAGACCCTGTTACTATTCCTATTACAGTTTTTAACTATAGCATACTCGAGACTAGACCAAACAAGGATTATTCATTCTTCATCGTCATCTAACTCAGTTCGCTTCATGTAGGCAATGTAGTCTATGAGTAATATGCATTCGACTCCACAATTTTGGTGGGTCGGGCCTTTTTCCTTCTCCTCAGGGTCTCTGGGGTTGTTCTTGCACCATTCCTCACTAGTGCTAAAATCCCAATCATTGTCGTCCCCAACCACAATCTCCTTTGCAAGCCCTTCATCTTCCACATACCTCATTGCCTAGCCTCGTGGACGGTTGGTTACTAGTTTGGTAGCTCTAAGCAGGAAGAAAATGCTCCTCTCACACTCATTCCACAACATCTCAAAACCCTCTGGGTCAATGGTTTGAACCAAAGGGAATTTCATCACCTCCCTTTCGCACATGTGCATCATGTAATAATTTTTTGGCATTGGAATTTGATGCAGGAGCACCATTAAAGAAGTTTTTTACATTTAAGGTTTTGAGATATAGACTTTATAATTTAGGATTTTTCTTATTGGAATAAGGTCTTAGAGACCATTTTAGAGTAATAGGTCATTTTGATGGTATTAGGCATTTAAGGGGGGTTATTATGTTGACATTTGCAAAAATTGTATTTTTGGCAAAGTTGTCAAAACATAAAGTTTCAAAATTACCTTGTATGGAATATGAATGGTCATAGAATTCAAAGGGAAGTTAAGAGGAGTTAGAACGGTTGTGTGGGTATGTGCAAGATCGTGATGGGCCAAAAAGTGGCGATATGATGGGTATGTGGATAACGACATTTTTTTTACCCAAAATTGATGAAACGAAAAGGGTTTTTAAATGAGATTCTCAGCTTTCCACCAATATAAATTATGCTTTACTTTGAATTTAATAAATTATTATTATTCATTTTCTATTTGAATTATGACTAAAGTCCTAATTGATAAGCTGATTGAAAAACATCTATAGGTTTCAAATGGTATCACATTTTTTGAATCCAAAAAATGTGTCACATTCTATGCTTCACATACTATAGGATTAAAAATAATAAAATTGAATTTCATGAAGTTTTGACCAAGTTAAGGTGGTCAGATGTACGAGTTTTTATATTTTTTAAAAGTTGTAATAAAAAATTCATAATTAATTATTTGCATGGAAAAAATTACAAAAAAATATGCATCACATTGAGACATGAGTCCTCTACTTACATCTAAAATCTTAGAAAAAAAATATTATCATTTTTTTGTGGTTAGGGTGGTCAGACAAACACCTACTTCTTATTTTTTCCCTAAAATTTAAGTACTACTGCATTGAAATTTCAAATTTTCACCAAATAGATTTTTTTTTAAAATAAACCTAGTATTTTAGAAACTACATTTAATTTTCTACAAATTCTATTCTTACATATTTTTGAAATAATATAGATAACTTATTCAAATTTTTACGTTAAGTTGCCTAACTTTGATTTTTCTCAATTTTTTGCCATTTAAGGGCCTGTTTTTTCCATGATGATCCTGCACATACCCATGTTTTCGAGGGAATTGTATTTAAAAGCCTTGTAGAACTCAAATGAAGGTGGTTGAAACATTTTCTTTGTTTGGAGCATACAATAAAGTTCAGATTTCATCGATTTCTTGTATTTTTTTGTCATAACAGTAGGTTGTACGACCTATACAACAAGTAGTTGTTTTAAAATTGTTGTGATATGGATAGTAGGTTGAGTCTCCTTCCATTTGAATCTAATTTTAGGCTTTTATATTGAGTTTTTTTCATTTAATCACCAAATCTCTCTAACCGGCCTGAACAGGGCACTTGTGGTTTTGAAGGACTAAAACATATTTTAAGCCATCCCACCTTTCTGTATGACCTATTACTTGGTGGGATGAATCTAACTCATTAGGGAAAGGTGTTATAATGGTAATTTTGTGTAGGGGAGGTCTAGAATGGAGTTGGGAATGAAGCCTCAGGAGTAAATGAAAGTTTTCTAAGTGAAATATGGTGGTTTTGATGAGTCAAACTGTGATTTTGTATCTAGGGCAGCATTATTTTATGTTTGATTAAGTTTAAGAAATCCATTTTGAACTTTTTTGAAGAAGTTTTGTGTTTTTGGTAGGTTGGGAAGTGGCATTTTCATTAAGACCTAGGGTTTCTATGCATTGATAAAGGGTTTCATGGTTTGTCCCTTGGATGATTGAATTTATGAGATTTGATTGATAATTCTTAGGTTATGACACATTTGAATTTCTGCCCCAAGATTTGATAGAGTTTGGATAAGTCTAGTGAGTGGTTGCTTTGGAAAAGTGGGCTAATTTGAACCCTAAAAGATGAAAAATCCCTATTTTGAACAAATTGTGACAAGGCAATCTTTGGTGATTGATTGATATGCTGTCAAGAATTGTAATGGGTCCTTGAAGTGAGTTTTCTTGTGGTCTCAAAGAGAGTTTTAGTGGTTTTATACTTGATTGATTGGTTTATCAGTGCTACAAGGAGACATAGTTGAATTGATGAAAAGTTGAGATTATTATGAGATGATGATTTGACACTTGTTGTTGTAGATTGGAATTGTGTTTGGTGTGGTGCAAGCCTCCCCCTATTGCATCATAATTTTCTTGTTCTCATCCACATTGTCTAGGGCCGTGTCAATGTCTCCCAGCCACACATGGACGAACACCATATGTGTCAGCTTCTTCCCCACTTCCTTCAAAATGTCCATGTGTAGGAGAACAACCAGGAACATGGCTAGTATTTCTGTATTTGACCTAAATATATGGTAAGCCCTCAAGAATTCTGGGCCCACAACCTTCTTGGTTCCCCAAAGGACCAGTGGGTGCAAAGATGCTAGCAACCCCTACAACCTTTTATCTGACACTTCACCTGTGAAAGATTGTTGTTGCTTCGTCGTGTTCAAAAATAGTGGAGTCTCCATTGGGGAAGCTTCCACCACCACAACACCTTTCTAAAATGTTTGGCTTAAGCCAATTCTTCCACTCACTATCACTCTCTGATTTTGGGATTACACTATTTGTGTTTGAAAGCAACTTCACAAGCTGAGGCCTTTTAACACCAAAGGCCTTACTTCCTCATAATTAGCTTTTTCTGAGATCGTGCCCTTTGGAGCATGTTTTCTTTCCACCACCCTGTTGGTGGTACGCAAGTAGAATTAATGCATGGTATTGTGATATCTTCTAGTCCTTTCTTTTTCCTTGGGAGTAGTTCGTTTAACTTGCTCTTTGCCTTCTATTGATGATTCTTGTCTTGTCAAACCAATTCACCCATATTTTGTCCTTATTTCCATGTGTGTTTCTTTCACCGCCAGTTGGTGAGGATATTCTAATACTTAATCTCTGACTTCGGCTTTATTCTGGCCTCCACCTCTGTGGCACTTTCTAATGCCTTTTTTTCCAACTCATCCATCTTGTAATTTCCTTCTCGGTATATGTGGCTAATTTGGAAGGAATCGAACATGTTTTCCAATTGTTTGATGCTCTATAACAAGTGATTGAGTTTCCAATTTGGAGTGATGCCTCTTCGGATGGCATTGAATATGATAAGTGAATCCCATTCCAAGTGCACTTGTTTCACTCCCAAGCCTAGACCCAGCTGCAAGCCAATGGTCGTTTCCCTCAAATCTACTTCATTGTTCGAGAATATTACTAGTGGCATGGATTTTTCTACTAGGGTCCTACCCTGAGCATCCCTTCTATGCAACCATCTCTACCTGGCCCTGGGTTCCTACGAGTAGCTCCATCAAAATTTATTTTGGTCCACCTTTTTGTGGTGCCTTCCATGATGTTTATGCTCTCTTTATCTTTGTTGACTGTAGTTTTACATTTCCATTCAGTAGTGGAGGCTTTAGACCGATAATTTTTTGTTAGAAAATCATCCCAGTTTGTGAATATTTTATGTTTACTTTCTTTGCACTGGGCATCTTCATTGACCAACTCTACTATAGCTCTTTAAATTTTATCCTAGAGCTTATCTTTGTTCATCTCTTTCCCTTGGAAAATCCTCTTGTTCTATCCTTCCATATTTCCCATATCACAATGGATGGGGTTATTTGCTATATACCCCCAAAAACTGATTTGTTGCCACCTTGGGGCCACATTTTTAACCAAGATGAGAGATCTATTGGCATGGGGCATTGTAGGTTTAGCTTATCTCTAACTTTGTTCCAAAAATCATTTGCATATGGACATGTCAGGAGAAGATGATCTACGTACTATTCATTTTCTTTACACAATGAACATCTTCCCGGGCCTTGAACACCAAAAGTAGCTAACCTATCCTCCATGAGGATTCTTTTTATGTATTTCCAACCAAGCAAAAACTCCTACCTTGGGGAGGAATTTCTTTCCCCATATCAACTTGCATGGCCAGTCTTATCACATGGCCATCTCTTGAATCTTGCATCTGAATTTCACTTTGTATGTGCCTATAGACAACCCACACCATCGACTGATTGTATCCTTGTCATTTCTTGGGACAAAATACATGTCTTTCAAGAGTTTTTCTAAAGCTTCTTTCTATGCTTGAGGTGCATTGAGGGTTTGAAGATCGTTCCAGCTCCAGCTGAAGGATCCCTAATTGGCATTCCTCCTACCATAATTAGCAACCTTGCTCCCCCAAAGCCTTGTCATCTCTTCTTTAATTTCTTCCAATCTCGAAGTGTTGCTAATGGGTGGTTTCCCACACCATGAATATTCTAGAAGGATGCACTGTATCCATCTTTTATTTCCCAAGTTACATGGTTTGATATTATATCCCTGCATTCAAAAATCAAATTCCAGATTGTTGACCCTCTTAGAGGGTTTATTGTAGTAAGAATTATGGCTAGTTCATCTAAGTCTAGATACTTTCTTCTCACCTTTTTTGTGAAGGTCCCAAACCAATTTGGCCCCCATGGCTTGATTCATTAACGATAATTGCTTGATCCCTACCCCACAAACCTCCTTGGATGTGCACACCTTGTCCTAGGCCAGAAGAAGGAATTTTTTTTGATCCCCTATTCCCCTCCAAAAGAACTTCCTAAGAATTTGAATTAGGGATTCTTCCACTACTTTGGGTATCCTTAAACATGACATTGAATACACCGGTATGGTTGACAAAACTGATTTGACCATTAATAGTCTTCACGTCGATGATAGACACTTGCCTTTCTAGGTTCCCAATTTTTTCTTGCAACTATTTACCAGGTTCTCCCAATAGCACTTCTTGTTTATACCTGCAAATAGGGGCATCCCCAATAAATTCCCTAGAAGTGTTGCCACTTTTAGATTCAGGATTTTGGCTAAGTCCTTTTGCAAGCTTGGTTGAGTATTGATAAAAAAGACCTCTAACTTTCCCCAGTTGATGCTTTTCCTAGATGCACTATAGTAGTCATCTAAAAATATTTTAATCACTCTTGCTCCCCTTTTGCTGACCTCTCCCATCAGAATTGTGTCACCTACAAACTGTAGATGTATTATGGGTTCTATGCCATTGGCCACATGAACTCCTATCCATTTCCTTTCACGTCTTAGTTTTTGTATCCCTCTCCCCAGCACCTCTACCAAAATTATGAACAAGAATGGGGAGAGGGGATCACCTTGTCTTAACCCTCTTATGGAGGAGAAGAAACCATGTGCAGACCCATTCACCAATACCGAGAATTTAGCTATGGAGATGTAGATTTTAACCTAATTGATCCACTTCTCTTCAAATCTGAATTTCCTCAATACCTCCAGGAGAAATTGTCTATCTACCATGTCATAGGCTTTGAGGATGTCCAATTTCAACACCATGCAGACATCTTTATTCTTTCTGGCTGAGTGTATGGTTTCATGAGCAATGATTATTCCTTCCGCTATTGACCTTCCTGGAGCAAAGCCACTATGTTCTTTTGATATGACCTCATTCAGAACTTCCTTGAGTTTGTTTGCTATTATTTTTGTGACCACTTTGTACACTGTATTTGATAGAGTGATTGGTCTAAAATCACTAATTTTCTGTGGGTCTTTTTTCTTGGGAATTAGAGCCAAAAATGTGTGATTTACTTCCCCCAGCATTGTCATTTTTCTTCTTAATTCCTCCACTGGCACCCATAGATCTTTCCCAACTACATCTCAAAACTTTTGGAAGAAGCCTGCTAGGAAACCATCTGGGCTTGGGGCCTTGTCTGGATTCATTTGAAAGACTTCTTCCCTAACTTCCTCCAAGGAAATATTTTGATACAAGCACCTATTTTGATCTTCTTTTATAATTGAGGGTATTGAACTTAACAAATTATCCCTTGCTGCCCTATTTTCCTGGCTTTCTTTGTTCAGAATCTCTTCAAAGAATCTGATAGCCTCCATATTCACCTCCTCAATAGATTGTGTTGCTTCCCCATTGGACTTCTTGATTTTTGCAATCCTATTCCTACTTCGATTGGAAATTTTTGTTTTCTAGAAGTACTTGGTGTTCCTATCTCCTTCTTTCAACCATGTTTCCCTAGACTTTTGTTGCTAGTAGCATTCTTCCCTCTTCAGAATTTCTTCCAGTTCTTCTTTCAAACATTTCTCAATCTCAAATTCCTCTACATCCATTCGTTTCTCTATTATGTGCTCATTCAGGGATCTGATCTCATGCTCTAGTCTCGTTTTCTTCTAGAAAACATTCTTGAAGTGTGTTTTATTCCATTCTTTGAGCTTGTTCTTGATATATCCTAGATTTTTGCTTATTTTGAAAAGTTCTGATTTATCTCCAAACCTGATCTCATTCCACCAACTCTCAATTAGCTCTAGCAGGTGTTCATCTTTCAGCCACATATTTTCAAATTTGCAAGGGCTTCCTTTAGGGGGGTCCTCTTGTCCAAATTTCAGTAAGACAGGAAAATGGTATGACATTGTAAAGGGTAGGATTTGGGCTTCTTGAGAGGCTGCTGCCTCTCCCCAGTCTCCCTAGAGTAAGAATCTATCCAATCTTTCTACTATGTTGGTGAAATCCTTCCTTCTATTAGACCATGTAAATGTTCCATTTTTGGTCTACAAATCCTTTAGAAAATTTCTATCTACAAATTCCTAGAAATCTCTCTGAATGGCTATTGTTCTTCCTAGGCCTCCTTGTTTCTCCTCATTATTTAAGGTTGCATTAAAATCTCTTGCTACTATTGCTTTATCATCTCTCCTTTTTTTCTAATTCACTTAATATTTTGTCCTACACTTGTCCTTTTACCACTGTGGCTATTGGCCCATATACATTGATGTTGAAGAAGCTTTCATGTTTCTCTAGATCTTTGAACTTTATCAACTACCAATTGTCTTCTTCTTTCTCAATTTCCCCATCTACTTTTAGAGGCTTCCATAGTACTCCCAAGCCACCAGACACTCATGTAGCTTCCTTGAATTGGATTTTCCACTGTCTCCAATTGCTCAGTCTCCTCTTTCCTTCCTCCTTGGTCCATTTTGATTTTTGGATTAACAATATATCTTCCTTTGATTGGTCAGTTTGGTGCTTGACCATGCACCATTTGTCAGGGGAATTAATTCCCCTGACATTCCATGTTATGATCCTCATTCTTCCCTGGGAAGGAGGCTATCCTTCCCAACAACCATTTTTTTCTGTCCAGAGGCATTGCCTGTAATTATCAACTTGGCTTTGTTTGTTTTCCTACCCCTTTTAGATTTCTTCTTAATGTTTTGTGCATTTATCTTTGATTTTGATTGTTCAAGCTGCCTCTCCTCAAATAGCTCTCCCTCCTCTTCCTTCTCCCAGGTTTCACCTTCTTTGTCTAATAATTGATCATTCTCCTCTTCCTCAAACTATAAGAAGTCACCTTCTTCCTCCTGTAGTTCTTATTCATTGTTTGCTTTGGTATTCTGCATATCCTTTCCAGACTCCTCTCCTGCTTACAAGGGTTCCCATTCTACCCTTTCTCCTTCCTTAGTCAATTCCCAAAGTTGGGCATTGATGTCCTTCTAGAGTTCTTGTGAATCATCCAGAAGAGTGTTGAGGGCTTTTTCTACCTGAGAGTTTCTCGTCCCCTGCTTTTCCTTTTCTGGAAGGGGAGTTTTACTACAATCCTAAGAGACTTCTCTGGGTTTCTTTCTCTCAAGATCAGTTCTACCATCCTTGGTTGCATCTTCTGTGGTCTGGGTTGCCTCTCCCTAAGATATTCCATCCCCTGATTCTTCTAGATCTTTTTCATTTGCATTGGTGTCCTTTCCCCTAGATGAAGTGCCTTCTTGGAATGATTATCTAAAGAGGCACTCTTTGGTTTCTAATCCTTCCCATACCTCTATCTCTTGTTGCTAGCTTCCATACTTTATCACTATTTCTATGTTCTTGTATATTCCAACCCCTTCATCTATTTCTACTAGTATGCAGGCTTCAACACCAAATTTTCCATTTATGAAGTCCTCATCAACCCCTAAACACACCCCTAGGGAATCACCCAATCTCACCATAGCCTCCACATTCTGTAATTCTGATGGCATGCCACCAATTTGATCCAAGTAGGGATTTGATTCATTTTATAGTTCCAGGGACCAAAGCTTGATCTCCAATTTAGATAGTGAAAACTTAGACCATTCAAAAATAGTGGTTTCCCTTCTACAATTTTCAACTTTAATTGTTGATCTATACATTCTATGAGAAAGAAAGAGTTTGGTAGCTTGTAGATGCTTACCTGATATTTGTACTTGTTTCTCCACCATGCTTTAATCTCCTCCCCAGGGCATCTTAGGCCAGTCCACTTGGAAAATAGAGCTTTTTCCATCAGTCTAGTCACTCTTGGTTCAATCATTTCTGAAGGAATTTGGTACAGTTTACTTCCTCGTGATCACAAATAGTCGCCTTTGCTCACTTTGCTTTGAAACTTCCTTCTTTATGCTTTCCTTCTAAACAACTCTTGATCTCTTTGGTTTATTCTTCTTCCAAACTCAAATTCTTCTCCCATTTGAAAGCTCATTTTTCCTTCATTCATTGGCTTAGGGTTTCCCGATCCTTTGACTCTCCAGAATTCACTGGTGTGTTTCTGAGTGCCACTGCCCTTGTGGCACCAGCTAGGATCCAACGGTTTCCCATGGTGACCATTTTCCCAGAACCACCCATGCCTTGGCTCACATGTACTCCATCTTTGCTTGTTCCTCCGGTGCACTATTGCATTCTTCCCTTGTTTAGGAGCCCTCTTCTCACCTTCCTTGAGCTAACCTTTTCTTTGGTTGTCATCCTGATTCTCCAGGTTTCCATTCTGGCAATAGTGTGGGTGACACTTGTCCACCTAGGCTCCATTTTTTAACACCCACTGTGGGATGTGATCCGCCCTCTTTTGGTTTCCATCTTTGTTTTCCTTCTTCCCTGGTAAGCCATCCTCCACCATGTCGCCCCATCGGCTTCTTTTCTCCTCTGCATTTTTTCACTCCTATTTGCCAACTTGCACCATTTTTTATATTATAATATATATAATCTGCAAGCAATTATTTCATAAATAGATAATACTTAATTTCTTAAGGGAAAAAAAATTGATTTGAATAGATTCATACACATTGAACTTAGAAAATAACCCTTTACTATAAATGAATAACAAAGAGTAACACAACACAACCATTTATTTTATTACAACTAAATTACAATGTCACATTATTACATATCTTTTGAAAGATGAGTAGTTGTAGAGCAAGCAAGATCATGTTTTGTATAAATAACATATGTCGCTTTACATAGACACAATTTATTCCAAGTTGTTGCTATGACAATGGATTACAAATTGATTCCAATTTCCAAGCTATTGCTGGTGACAACATAATACAAATGTGACACTAAAAATAAATGCATGATTCCAAAGCTTCTACTGGTGACAACGTAATACAAATGTGGCTCTGAAAATAGACGCAAGGGACTTGCCTAGCCAACAATGCTAGGGAAATGGGAGTTGTGAAGATACAAAATGTACTTATCCCCTTTGAGAACCAAAATCATGTAAAAGATGAGGGGTAGTAAAATTTCTCCCATCTTCTACCTGCAACCTCCATGCATCAGGATAGCACTTATCTCCATCAGAGCTCCTAATCCTGGTTCAAAACCTGTATGAGAAGTCAGGTCAACCAAATCAACTTCTTTCCAATTCC
Organism: Sequoia sempervirens; assembly: GCA_007258455.2. NCBI lineage: Eukaryota > Viridiplantae > Streptophyta > Pinopsida > Cupressales > Cupressaceae > Sequoia > Sequoia sempervirens. The sequence goes on from VDFB02376753.1 coordinate 39,457, forward strand.
ACCCATTTTGAACTTGAAGGAAATTGGTCTTTTTCTCTATAACTACATAACTAGAGGCAGGAGAATTTAGAGTATCCCCAATAATACCACATCATCTTCTTCTCAAATCCTTATTAACCCTAAAAAATGAAAACCCTTAATACTTATGACACTATCCACTATCACTATCCCTATTTATGGGCCACCAATTCTGCTACTAGCCTGATTCGTGCAAACCAAAAAACCAACTTAATCAATTCGTGTAACTTAAGACTTACATGTACAATTAAAATGTTTAATTTGATTGGCATCTAGCTACATGCAAAATGTGCCTCAAGCTGACAAGTTGTCAAAATTTCTAGACTTTAGTACCACTCAAACAATATGAAATCATTACAAATCTTGTTTCATTAAAGCTATGAGTTATCCAATGAATCACTTCAGATGTTCATATGGCATTAATTGTTGCCTGTAGTACGGCTACCATATTTTCTTCAAAAAGATTGAGAATTTCAATTAAATGAAATGTAGTACGTCGAGGAATTGAAAAGAGAGAATGAGTGATGAGTGATGAGCCTTGATCTTGCCATGTGTCCACATCTAACAGTTCTGGTGTTATTCCAGAGGTTTCAATTCACAAGTCTAGTGCTTCATAGATTTACTTTTGGAATGCAACTATAGTTGTCCATCAAAAATTCATTGAACAATCGTGGTTATATTGATTTGCGCTGACATCTAGCTATAGATATGGAATATCCTTCACATATATTTCCTTCATTACTTTGGTCCAGGGATTCAATTATTTTATAAGGTTGATAATTCAGCCATGTTTGGCATTTACATCCTTTGTGTAAATCATTATTAAGTTTGTAAGCCCTAGTCCTACGTTCTTCCTAGGCGGTCCCTCTTTTAAAACAAACTTTATGCATGTGCATATTTCTGCGACTTAAGTTCTTCTATCGCTCATCACCAAATTCCTTCAACCCATCGAGCTTATTACCACAATGAGCGATGATCCTTAATCTCACCACGTGTTTGCATCTAACGGTTCTAGTGTTATTCTAAAGGTTTCAATTCACAAATCTAGTGCTTAAGAGATTTAATTCCGAAATGCAACTACAATTGTCCATCGAAAATTCATCGAACGGTCATGGTTATATTAATTTGCATTGAAATTTCACCACTGAATTTTTTTATTAGTTTGAGATTATGCTAATTTGCCAATGTTTTTTCTTATTCATTTGAAAATAGATTTAATTTGCCAATGAAAATATTTTATTGGTTTGAAAAAAAATGTAATCGCTAACAATTTTTTTCTTTGTTTTGACAACAGGTTTAATTCGCCAATGAAAATATTTTATTGGTTTGAAAAATAGGTTTTAATCGCCAATTTGAAAATATTTTATTGGTTTGAAAAATAGGTTTTAATTGCCAATTTGAAAATATTTTATTGGTTTA
>VDFB02376754.1:0-26779 GCA_007258455.2 Sequoia sempervirens
AATACTATGATTGCACGGTGTGCACCAAGGAAAGGTTTGTGGAGAAGACATAAGAAACTTTCAATCAAATTGTCTAATTTTCTATTTCCATTTTTATTTTTTGGCCAAAATACCACCAATTTATTAAGCAAAGATGTCAGTATATCAATATTTAATGCAAACAATAATGATGAGAGGACTTAGAGGCACAATGTACTAGTGCTTATCAAATTTAATGAAACACAGAGGACTTAGAGGTGCCCTATCTATTGGTGGATGCAGAATGCATTTCTCAATGGCGTGGTTGTCACTCTAAATGCATGAAATACTTGACTTTACAAAATAAAGTAAAGAATGCAGTGAACAAACTAAGTAAAGAATACGGCCAACAGAATATCAAGTCTAGAAAGGAATTTATATGAAAAGGAACAATAATCACTATATAAGCATTCAATCACCATGCATAGTGTATCCAGACATTACTAACATTGTAAGAGATTTCCTAGCATTCAAATTATTCACCAAGATACATTGTGCTACAGGTTAGCACCAATTTGATATTATATCATTCAAAATAAATCTATACAAATTTAGATTATAGTTTCCAAACGAAAATAGAACATCAATGCTAACTCATTCACAGTAAATGAAAAATAGAATATCTATGATAACCAATGTGTAGTAGATGGAATTGCTAATAAAATGTTAGAATTGAGCCAATGCATAGAAAATGCACAACAAATGCCCCATGGTGGGTGCCATTATGTGAATCTCAAATCTGCCTTCAGTTCAAAATAAACAAATCTAAGATTCCTATGAAATAATAAATCATGTTTCAAAATGTAAACAAATTACAAGACAAATTAAGGCATATAAAACATGAAACGAATCCTATCCCATAGTGGATTGGTGCTAGTGTGGAAAATATCCCTTTCCCAATCCTTTGCTAAGATAAGTTAAATGATAAAATGCTTTGAAGATGGAGTAAGATGGGCAAAATCAATTCTTAAATGAAGAGAGTGACTTTGCATAGGATTTGTGGATCAAGTTGTGGAGGCTTGATACAATAGAGAAGCTCTTTATTTATAGAATAGAATGATATAAGGTTACCAAACATGGAGGATGTGGGACTGAAAACCAACCAATGAGAAAAGGCCACTTGTGAACTTGTGATAGGTTGGAGGTGAGCACATTTTTGTCAATGTGCCAAAGAGAGGGAGATTTCAAATTTGAATTTGAGAGTTAAATGTTGAGTTTGGATTATGCAAGGGACATGTAAGAGCTTATTAATTTATTTTTTGGATGTACATGTCCACTTGTTTTTGAATTCAAATTTGAGGGAATATTCCTCAAAGATGCCATGTTGATGAAAAATGTTGATTTTATAAATGAACTAAAATGATTTATGGGTGCAAGTGGGAAAAGCTAGAGGATGTGATGGGTGGTTAGATTAGATTAATCAGGATTATCTTAGTTAAGATGGTGATTAGATGCCTTGACCCATTTTACTTTATTTCTTTGATTTATTTAAATAAAAAAGGGATAGAAGGTGATTTTAAACTTAATTAAATAAAGGTTTGATTTATTTAATCAAGGAGGATGATGCTAGGATCAAGTTGATTTATTTAATTTAAATTGATGAATTTAGGAGATTGATTAAATAAACTTGATTTATTTAATTGATGAGCGAATATGATGCATGATGTCAATTTTGTGTGTCTACACTAACATCACGTCATGAATAGTTAATCATCATCAACAGTGCATCCATCGTGCATCCACAAATCATTAGCTTAAATAAATCTCATGATCATAGCATATCACAGCATCCATCTCATCCATCTCACATGCATTTTCATCATCATAATATAGATCTATTACTCTAAGCATCTCATAAAATCATACATTTGCATTATTCATTATACATTATTGCATTATCCATCATCACATCATATCATAATTTAAGTTGTTTCGGATAATATAGATTGGTTATTCTAAGCATCTTAAAACCATCTCATTTGCATTATCATAATAACCATCCATCTTGGACCTTTTATCACGATATCGACCCTCAAATTGAATCTTTTCGGTTGATCTCTAAAGGGGGAAATGTAATGGTGTACTTATTTCCACTGGGGTATCTAAAAAATTAGAAATTTTTTGAATTTTGATCACATCAAGTTTATTCTTTGAACCAACACAACAAGTGCATTTCTTCAAAGAGGGGAAAAATGTAGACAAACAAAATATGCATACATGTCAATCCAATAGTTTAATCAAATGACCTTCATTTAATCAAATCTAACATTTCATCCTTCAAATTAAATAAATCCACTTCATCATTACCTCATTTAAATAAATCAATCACATCCTAACATTTCATTGATTAACCTTTATCTTGCATCATCTTTTAATTAAATAAACCAAACTTTATTTAATTAAAATCCTAAAATCACCTTCCATCCCTTTTTGATTTAAATAAATCAAAATATTTAAGTCAAATGGGTTAAAACCCCTAAAGCACAATTTAAGCTAATCTAATCTTAAGCTAACCACCCATCACATCCTCTAGCTTTTCCCACTTGCACCAATAAATCATTTTAACTCATTTATAAATTCATCATTTTCTTTCAACTTGGCATAAAAAATGGAATATTCTCTCAAAGTTTGAAAATGAAGACAAGTTGACTTGTCCCTTCCAACATTGCAATAAATTATCTATTTCATGTCCATCACTCAACATTTATTTCACACATATATATTCAATTAAATTATTTTCAATATCAATGTTAAAAAAGATAATGCTATGATTACCTTGTGTGGATAAATTCACGCAATAGTTAAGTTATAGAACATGTTTAAGTTAAAAAGGATAAATTCTCAAATGATCAAATATATTTTAAGGAGTGACCTTGGAGTGTTAAATCCATTGCAAATGTTTGGATTGTTATTAAAATCTTATGCTCATTTATATGTTTTCAATACCAATGAGTGTAGATAATATTATATCATGATGGCCATGATAAGATTTATATTTAGTTTTTTTTCATTAAAAATTTGGGTTTCCATGTCACTAAATGTTGGGCATGACATATTGCATCATAATAATATGAATTCATTTAATTACATTTAATAATTAGAAATATGATTAAGTATTCTAGTTGTGTGAGAAGTTATTTTAGTAGAAATAAAAATTGTTAAGATAAGTTTTTAATGCTATTTTTTTTTTATTCCAATATTAACTGATGGTTATCATTACTTTTATTTTTGTGTGGTATTAGTTTTTATAGTTATTTATGGTTCTTTCGTAAAATTAGATATAAATATGGATTGCTAAATTGTTTGGCACACTTCTACAAGTATGAAGGTGATCTCTATAAGTGTGGATATGAACATTTATGTAAATCTAAACTTGTAACTTATAGGCTTGGTGTCACTACATTTTTCTTTCTAAGACTTATGGACCTTCATATATGTTCTTTGATTCTAATAAAATATATCATGTTTTTAAATATCTTTAGATAATTTATTAAATTACAAGGTCTGCACTCTAGTCAATAAAATATCTTGATTGATTAATTTAGGAAATATGACCTAAGTTCAATAATAATCGGAAAGAATAGAATATGAAATGCTAATAAAATTCTTTGTAATATTTTTGTATTTTTATTCTAAATGTGCTCATTGACTTCCTAGATTACTAGTTTTAAATTAGAGTTAATATTTAAATACACTATCCTAGCATGCAATATAAAATATTTTAGGTTTTCTAGTTGGAAAATAATGACTAGTAAGGAAGGGAAGCTTGAGTCTAAATTAAGAAAGTCAAATTTAAAGATTTTTGTTTGAACTCAATAATTAGGAAAGTGATTTAGATAAATTTTGGATGCTGAAATCATTTGAACTAGCATGATGAATTAATAAATTTAGAGATTAACTCTATGTCCTAAAGATGAAGCATAAAAAGAAGAGGAAAAGATGATCTAATCGTGTATCAATTCTGCTAAAAATAAATACCATATTATACATTAATCTACAAATAAAAAGTAACCTAGCAATTTTAATCTCAAAACTTATGGAACAAGTAATTGGTAAACAATTTTCACTAATTTAAAGATTTTGATTTTAACTCAATAATTAGGAAAGTGATTTAGATAAATTTCACATGTTGAAATCATTGGAACTAGCATGATGAATTAAAAGATTTAGAGATTGACTCTATGTCCTAAAGATGATGGATAAAAAGAAGAGGAAAAGTTGATCTAATTGTGAATCAATTCTGATAAAAAGAAATATCATATTATACATTAATCTACAAATAAAAAGTAACCTAGCAATTTTAATCTCAAAACTTATGGAACAAGTAATTGGTAAACAATTTTCACTATTACAATATAGTTTAGGCATGCTTTATAATTTTTGCATTGTTTAGGTTGTTCAATTATACAATTAACAACATGAATATGGAGAAATCAAATATTTATTTATTACAATTTAAAATATTGAATTTATAAAAAGTAAAATAAAGTTTTTCCGTAGTTTTTTTTTTTAATAAATGTTTTTTATTCAAAAATTATAATAAAATTTCCCTTTCCATATCAAATTCCATTTAATATTGAACATATTTAAAATGGAATGACTTGATACAAATACATATGTTCAAGTAATATATATGTTTTTTTAAGCTCAACTTATAATCCAATACCTTTTGTTATTATTTTATTACTATTAAAATCTATTTCCATAATCAAGATGATCATGTTACTATTTACACACATTCCACATAGTCGTGGTATTAAAATTGTGTAAAGTAGCCTAAACATTTGTAAATTTTCCCAATTTTAGTGAAAGCATTGCAATATCCATCACTCTCACTCTGACCTAGAATTTTATTCACCCCTATTCATTATATAAGTATTTAATGATGGTTTAGCCATATAAATTGCTTTCATTCAATATTTTAAGAAAAATATAAATTGTCAAATAATATGTTTAATTTATGAAAAAATAATGTAAACATTCTTTATTAAAATACTTTTATCTATTGCAATAAACATATACATTAAATTTGAGAAAAATAAATATCCATCTTTAATAAAGTAATAGAAATTATTGAGTTGAATGATATTAGAATGAAAACACAATAAAGAAAATATTTTTTTCCCTTGCTAAAAGCTTGCATGATTATCACATTCTCAATAGTCACCATCAAAGCATGTATATTTTTTTTTAAACAAACGAAAATCCTATATATGTTATATATATAAATACACACCCACACACACACACACACACACACACACATATATACATATAAAAGAGAACAATGATAACTATTAGTAATATATGAAAAAATCTTTAATTTACTCTAACAATTCACAACAAGTTTCTAAATACATATTAAAAATATTCAAGATAATTTGATTAAAACTATTCTATAAACAAAATTAATTATACTTTATCTTTGAAAATATTCCAAATAATATGAATTTTTATAATAAATATTCTAAACCGGTGTATATTAATATAGAACAATTAAAACCATTACTAATAAATGTAAAATCTTAAATTTATCATTACAATGCACTAAATTTCTAAATTCATATTAAAAAATGTTTGAAATAATCTTACAAAAAATATTCTAAAAATTTAAAATAATTATATTTTATGTTTGAAAATATTTTTAGTTAAAGACATTTTCTATAAAATAATATTAATATTATAAATTAAATTATTGTTTTAAATTTATCTATAATAAACTTCAAAATTTTACTTTCATAAAAAACATATAACAAGTAAAATTATATGACGTAATAAATTGTAAAATCGTAATATACTTAAAAGGGTCACAGACCATAAAATTTCACACCTGCTCTTGCTTCTTCAACTCATCATGTAAGAAACGTCAATCAATCCAATCCTGTGAAAATACACCTTTGACTGTATTTATTAATTAATGAAAAATACAATCAATTCAAAAATGCAGTTTCAAAAATAAATAGACAATATTCACGATGCGAAAGAGTGTCGTAATTTTAATGTTTACGTAAGTCAATAGAATATGACATCCGTCACTCTCGCTTGGTCGGCTCGTTATGTGAGTATGTGTCGGGTCGACACAGTTTGCCTTTTAAAACCTCCAGAGGGAATTGTCCTCGGTTATGTCCATCCACTTCAAAATTGAGCTAAACGAGCTGAAATCTCCACACGGCAAATGCACAGATTCATTCCATCGGAGGGCTAAGTACACGTGAAACTTGTGTATCAGTAAACCTTAGCCTATAAATTTTCGACGAATGACAACAATTCTATCAAAAAACAAATCTCATCTTTGTTGGGTGATAATCGAGCGAGGCAGGGTTTTGCTTCTCTTTCCATAAGATGGATCACGCTTCTATGTTCAACGCCTCTTCTTCTTCGTTGTCTTCCACTGCATTCTTCTGGAATGGAAGAAACAAGGTTCAGCACGATCCGATCGATACTGATTTTGGGATGGGCTTATCCGGCACACTCTAAGGGTACACTCCTTAGGTGGCCGGGCCCACAAGCCCATTCAGCTGCACATTTCCCGTCACCTTTCCCGTTTCCGTTTTCGTATTTCGTTCGCGTGTACCTGCTGCCCGGAAAAGTTTGTGTATTTAACTTATTAATCCCACATGTCTTGCGCGAGAAAATGCCAAGGATAAGGGGATTATAAAATCTGAGGTCATCCACGAAATAATGCATAAAACAACGATTAAAAAATATTAAAAACAGTTTTGTTATATTTTAAAATGGTCTTTTGTTTTTTTGATATCAATTTGGAGAGCCACAAATTATTAATAATTAATATCATTAATATTTAAAAAAAATATATAAATTTAATTTTTATTTTTATTAATAATTAATATTATTAAAAAAATAAATAATTTTTTAAATTTTAAAAATAAATTTATTAATAATGAATTATTCATAATTGATATTTAATAAAAAATAGTTTATAAATAATAATAAATTATTAATTAAAAATCAATTTTAAATGTCAATTTTTATTTAAATTATTAAATAATAATCAATAATATATTAAAATTATGAATAAATTACAAACAATCCACAATTCAATATTCTAAATTTTGACAATATGATTTATGATTTTATTAGAAAGTGATCTCATAAAAATTGATCTATGATTTTATTAGAAATAGATAGTGAATAATTTTTGCCATAAGAATTAAGTAGAGTTTATAAAGCAAACAAATGAATGTGAAAAACCCTTATTTTGAAGTAGTTTTGTTTGTGCTCCTTTCTCTTTGTCATCTTGTTTGACTATTTTGAAGAGATCAAGGGTTATTTACAATTGTAGTTATTCAACCCATTGACTAGCTTGGTTGATGAGGCTTGACAAAAGAAGTGAAGCGTTTGTTACATTTAACAGCATGCATGTGGAATGAAGTGTGGTGGCAATAGCCTACCTATAGTTAAATCAAACACTAAATTTTAGAATTATTTTTTTGAAGGCTTGATATTAGAAAGACAGGTTTTATTTTTAGAATTTTGCATGAGCTTCCTAGGGCAACCCATTTATTATAAATTGTTTATACTACTAAAATTCCCCACTTATATAGCATGTAGTAAAGATCATATTTCACAAATGAAGAACACGTCTTGTTGAAAGTATCCATTTGTAAAATAGACTGAAAATCATGAATTACTAAAAACCTTCATGGCCTAACCAAGGACTCAACCATATCCTTTTATCATTACCTACCACCTAGATACTTTGAGCTATCTACTCTTATTGACTTGGCATATATTGGCATTTGTAGCTATCTTATACTTAAGTGATGGAGAGATTTATTTGATACTTAAATGTTCTTTATCCACTTTAGTTGGATTTTGATTAAAGAGTTTGATCTAACATCTAATACCATACAACAATTCCTTCAAGCAAATACAATTGGCAAGTACAAAGCTAAATTTCATAACTTTCATTAACATCCATGTTGGTTGTGTCAATATGGGAACTTTGGAATGGGGTATGGAGTATGGGGATCATGGTATGCCAAAAAGTGGCTAATGTTGTAGGGTATGTGGTAAAACTTTTTCACGAATTAATGAAGCGAAAAGAGGGTTTTAGAGGGATTCTCGACTTTCAAAAATATATAAATTATTATTTAAATTTTAATTTAATAAATATTATTATTCGTACCTAATGGAATTATGACTAAAGGAGTCGTCGATAAGGGTGATTGAAAAACATCTATAACTTTCAAAAGCGGTATCATATTTTTAATCAAAAAACATGAGTACATTCTATGCTTTACATACTATGGTTAAAAAAAAGAAAAATTAAATTTCATGAATTTTTTGACCAAGTTAAGGTTGGTCGGGGAACCAGGACAGAGGTTTTCATATTTTCTAAAAGTTGTATCAAAATTCATAATTGACCATTTGCCAGAGGAAAATTACAAAAATATGCATCACATCTGGACATGGGTCCACTCTACTTATATAAAATATTACAAAAATATTATCATTTTATTATGGTTAGGATAGTTAGGTGGACACCTACTTCTTATTTTTCCACGAAATTTAAGTACTACGTGAAAATTTTCGGGTACCACCAAATAGATTTTATTTATTTTTTAAATAAACCTAGTATTTTAGAAACTACATTCAATTTTTATACAAATTATATTCTTATATTTTTTGAAATAATATAGATAACTGTTAATATTTATGTCAGAGTTGCCCTATGCCCGATTTTGAATTTTTGCCACTTAAAAGGGCGTTTGGCATACCATAATCGCATGCGGGGTATGGACATCCATCAAAGCATAATGAATAGAGGGTTTTTTTTCAAATGTTGTGGTTACAACTACCTTAGTAGTATCATCTACTTCTATTGTTGTGGGCATATCTAATATGTTCAACAAATCTAAAACTCTATGGGAATCAATATATGGTAGAAATAACTAATCATGAACTACATTTATTTTTCTTGTCTTTTCATCTTTGTTCTCTATAGGTTATACCATATAATATGCTATTTCTACTAACCTTCTCTTTAGTTTGCACAAATAAATATCTTTACCATTTAAATATGAGATAACTACAAATACAAATATATCTAACATGAAACATGAAGTAGTAGTACATTTGTGTGCAACCCTTTACACATTTTATAATCCCCTTCTCCCTTGCATTTTATCACCCAGCAAATGTGGGGGCACACTATATTTGTTGTCAAAAAAGTGATGAATTTGATTTTTATCCCACATATATAACTACACCTAATCTTGTCTGATTATTTTGAAGAGAACAAGGTTCACAATATTTTCAAATGTTGTGGTTAAAACTACCTTAGTAGTATCACCTAATTTTATTGTTGTGGGCATATCTAACATGAAACAAAATTTTACAACTATGTGGAAATCAATGTATGGTGGAAATAACTAATTGTGAACTAAATTTATTTTTCTTGTATTTTCATCTTTATTCTCTATAGTTTATACCATATAGTGTGTAATGACTACTAACCCTCTCTTTAGTTTGCACAAATAAATCTCTTCACCACCTAAATATAAGATAGCTACAAAAAAAATGCCAGGTCAATAAGAGTAGATGGCTCAAAGTATCTAGGTGGTAGGTAAGGATATAAGGATATGGTTGAGTCCTTGACTGGGCCATGAAGGTTTTTAGTAATTCATGATTTTTGGTCTATTTCACAAACAGATACTTCAACAAGATGCATTCTTCATTTATGAAATATAATCTTCATTGGATACTTCATAAGGGGAATTTTAGTAGTATAGAAAAATTTATAACAAATGGGTGACCAGGAAGCCCATGTAAAACGTCTAAAAATAACACCTATCTTTCTAATATCAAGCCTTCTAAAATTCTAAAAATTTAATGTTTGCTTCAACTATAGGTAGGTTATTGCCACCACACTTCATTCCACATGCATGATGTTAAACACAACAATCACTTCATTGCTTTTGTCAAGCCTCATCAACTAAGCCATTCAATGGGTTGAATGAACTATAGTTTAGTTAATGACCCTTGTTCTCTTCAAAATAATCATACAAGATTAAGGAGAGAGGAGGACAAACCAAACTACTTCAAAATAAGGGTTGTTGTGTGTTCATTGGTTTAATTTATATACTCTACCTAATTCCTATGGGGAGAAATTATTCATTATAGAAATTAAAGATGATTGATTATCTACCCATTATTGTTTTGTTTGTTTTGAAATGGAAGAGATCTATGGCTTTATGAAAATTGGTATATGCTAATAGTCAACTTATTATCTTATTTATAGCATTTTCTTAGCTTTGTTTACTAACAAATTTATAAGTAGAGGGTAACATGATTCTTTAAAGTGGCTACTACACAACAATTTATATGTTGCAAGTATTGCTTCCATTCTTTGTATTTTTTACATTAGATGCATATTTTTTTATAATTAGCAAACTCTTTTAATGCCTTTCCTATTTGACACAATGCCTCAAAGAGTTGTGATCTCACTGATGCACTCTGAAATGTTGCATTACTACCCTCATAACAATCTTTCAATTAGTTTTAGTGTCTATTATGTTATATTCAATTAGAAACTCAATTGTAATACCTTGATTTAATCATCAAATTGTCATTTGTGTGTCAAGTTTGTCAAAATCCAAAATGATCAATTTCTAATAAATTATAGATATGTTGTGGAAATCCAATTGTTTTTAATTTATTCAACAATTTTAATTTTAAATAATTAACAATCAATAATTTATTATTGATTATGATTTAATAATTCTAATTAGAATTGTTATTTAAAATTGATTTTAATTATTAATTTTTTATTATTTGTAATTATTATTTTTATTTATAATAATTATTGATTGTTGATTAGTTTGTATTTTTTACTACCCTCATAAGAATCTTTCAATTAGTTTTAGTGTCTACTATGTTATACCCAATTAGAAACTCAATTGTAATACATTGATTTAATCATCAAATTGTCATTTATGTATCAAGTTTATCAAAATCCAAAATAATCCATTTCTAATAAAATTATAAACACATTGTGTTTAAATAATTAGCAATAAATAATTTATTATTGATTATTATATAATAATTTTAATTAAATTAATGTATAGAGATTTCCACAATACATCATGTTGAAAGATTTTATGATTTTTGGATTTTGATTGTGTTAGAGTTTTTCATCGCGTTTGGATCTTTCGGTGATCCATCATCAGAGATGATAAAGAGCTGGGAGATGAAAATGCTCTATACAGTAAAATCAATCATAAAATCTTCTAAGTGTTATTTAAAATTAATTTTAATTAATAATTTATTATTATTTCTTAATTAATTTTTTAATTCTAATAATTATTAATTGTTAGATTATTTTATTGTTATCTAGCTTTTTTCAAAACTAATTCTTATTATATATCAATTATTAATAGATTTATTTTTTAAAAATTGAAAAGCTTAATTTATTTATTTTTAATAATATTAATTATTAATAATTTATTGTTTCAAAAAATAAAAGTAATGTTCTAGATGCATTATATTTATTTATTTTTAATAATATTAATTATTAATAATTTATTGTTTGTAATTATTAAAATCTTAAAAATTCAAAAACTAAAAATAATGTTCTAGAAGTGTTTTTTTAAGAATAATAAAGATTTTTTCTATATGTTTCGGTCATAGTTTCATGCGTTTGGTGACAAGTGATGCATTGACTTCAGATTTTATCATTTCTTTGTCCCTTGCATTTTCTCACGCAAGGCATATGGATTAAAAAATCAAACTCTTTCGAACAACATACATCAATGAAAAGACAACAATGAAAAGATCCATCTAGACATTACAAGGCATGCTCATTTGCATAATCGCCAATGAAATTTTTTGGACATCAGCCAATTCTATAGGTTTTTATAACTTCCACAACAGTATAATGCTGGAAACAATGACTGAAACGGCCCCAAACTGTGGATGCGAACAAAATGAAAATGACAAATGCAAATACGAAAATAGAAACAGGAAAGGTGACAGGAAATGTGTAGCTGAATGGGGTTGTGGGCTCGACCACCTAAGGAGTGTACCCTTAGAGTGTGTCGGATAAGCCCGGCCTCGATTCTCAATTGCATACTAACCAACACCTGTAGGTCCTTTTCGACTGGGCTTAAACATCACACACTAAGTAGCACTGACTACTTAGGTGGATGTGCCTCTTTCACTCAATGTTTCTTTAACTCAACTCTACCTATTTCCTTAACTAAAATCTTATCTTAGTTTTTGTTCACTAAAGTTTTCTGACATTATCCATGTGTTAGTAGATTTTAGTTTATGTACGGAGGTTTCAGAGAGAGTGGACTATGTTGGCGCTACATTTTATACAGAAATATTAATGCCATCTCGTTTATTGGTTATAGTTTATAGTATATACTTATCGATTGGAGCCACATTTGTCGGCCCCGAGTTGCACCGGGGCATGGATTTCATATCCATGTATTGCCTCATTCCATGCTACGGTTGACATTCTTGATTTTCTCGTTTCGCTTTGTAGACTCCTCAAACACAAACCTTGTAGCATTTAATAAAGGGCATGATTTAACGATAGGTTGATGGAAGAGTATAAATGAAAGCAATGCCATCCTTTAATATAGCATTTAAAAACAAAAATTTTAAACATTTAAATATAAAAATTTAACATTTTATTTAAAAGGTAAATTAATATATTATATTTTTTATGAACTTTATATATTTGGTATAATTTTAAAATTGTAAAAATATTTAAAATATTAATAAAATTTTAAAATTTGAGATTTTTAATATAAATATATATAAATATTAATTTTCAAAATTATTTCCTATTAAATTAACTTAAATTGATATCTTTAATATAAATTATTTAGGTAAATCTTTAAATTTTAAACTTTTAATGAATATAAATTCTAATGTTTGTTTGATTTTTTTGGAATAAAATTTAAAATGTTTAATGTATAATATTTTAGGTAAATCTTCAAATTTTAAAGTTTTCTTAATATAATTTTTTTGAATAAAATGTTAATTTTAAACTTTTTTAATATAAAATGAATATAAAAGTTTAAATTTAAAATAAAATGAATTTTTAATATAAAATGAATATAAATTCTAATGTTTGTTTAATTTTTTTAGAATATTAAATTCTAATACATATTAACATGATTTAATACATATATATGAATATATTATTATTATTATTATTGTATAATGACTTACTCCTCATAGAAAATGGGGATTTATCATCAAATCATATCTAAGTTAAATGCATTATATTTTGTGGACATTTTTAATTCATTTTGTTAAAAAGATAAGATATGACTAATATTAAAGATAAGATAAGATACTATTATAAAATGATTAATTTCATAGTTAAAATAATAATTCTATGAAGCTTTAAATATGCATATATATTAATCTTTAAATCTTTATTTTAAAAACAATTATATTATATTTTATAAATTTATACATTAAATTTTAATATTTAAGTAATACCAAAATATAAGATGTTCATTATTGATTATTATTTTTAGATTATAATATTGATTAAAGATATATAATTGTATTTATAAGATTTAAATTCAATAATGAATTTAAAAAATATTAAATCAATCAAGATTGTTTCTATTATCCAAAATACTAAATAAATAAAGTATAAAATATTATAATATAATATTTAAATTTTATATTTAAAATGTTAAATAATTCTAATGTTAAATTTTTATAATTAATAACTTACCTTTTAATGATGTTAGTAAGTTTTTAAATTAAAACTAAATATTAGATTTTCAAGAATATTAACATAACTAAATATATTGACTAATGTCTATTATCCAAAATACAATGAATGCAATTTGAGGAACATGAATTATTGATTATGTAATTTTGTATGTATAATATATTTTAAAAAATTAAAAATATATTTTTATTTTAATATTTTTTAAATTAGAAATATTAGATATATGTTGAATGTATTCAACTATCAAAATATGAAATTTAAAAAAAAAAAAAAAACATTTTATTCAAAAATATATATATTAAGAAAACTTTAAAATTTAAGATTTACCTAAAATCTATACATTAAACATTTTAAATTTTATTCAAAAGAATAAACAAACATTAGAATTTATATTATTTTATATTAAAAAGTTTAAAATTTAAAGATTTACCTAAATAATTTATATTAAAGATATCAATTTAAATTAATTTAATAGAAACAATTTTATGAAAATTTAAATATTTTTTATACTAAATATTTATATATATTTTACATTAAAATAAAATTTTAAAATTTTATTTAATATTGTAAATTTTTTTACAATTTAAAAATTATAATTGAATATTGAAAGTTTAAAAAATAATAATAATAATTTATATTAAATATTGACATTTAAAATTGATTTTTAATTAATAATTTATTATTATTTGTAAACTATTTTTTATTAAATATCAATTGTGAATAATTCATTATTATGCCGGGCGTTATACGATTAAGCAACAAAGGAATATTCTTAATGAGTTTTGAAACTACATTAAAAGTAATGAGCAAGTGCGATCAGTGTGAAATATTAGTTTCGTTTAAACATTGTTATTAGGTTTTAATTTAGCTTTTCACGTATTATTTCCTTAAGTTCATTGTTTATATCATGTTTCCTTAGTTTTACGTTCGGTTTTCTTTTAGGACTTTCTGTATTTGAAAATGTTATGATTCATAGAGCAGGGGCTCAGGCAGATTATTCTTTGGGGACGAAATTGATAATTTAGGTTAATGTTTGCAGATGGATTTAGCCTTAGGATCTCTCATTGTGATTGGAATTTGGGGTTTTTCTAGCTTTTGAAGGGGAAATGGGGCAGAATCACAAGGAGGTCAGTGCGTCTGAATTCCATGTTGATGGCAGTCCCGTGGATAGAAAAATCATCGAACGCCTCTTAGGAAACTCTTCTTATATAGGTAATTTTTTCTTTATACTGGAAAATAAAATGTTGTCTGTACCCATTTTGAAATTTGGGCATTGAATTTGATGGGATTAGAGAATGCTCTGTTTTCTAATGAATTCATTTATTGGCATTGGCAGTGACGAGTGTTGATTGTGTGAGAAAAGCTCCAAAAAAAATTTGGTTTGGAAGATGACTGCGAAGGCCTCAATGTTGAGGTATGCATGGAATCCAAGATCCTGGGGAAATTCATGGGTTTGTGTCTTGGAATTGCTCTGTTCCATTTAAATTTGACTGAATCCTTTTATATGTGTCTTGTGTTGCAGAAAATTAAGGTGAATATGATAGTCACCAACTATAGTATGCCAGGGCTCACTGGTTATGACTTACTTAGGAGAGTCAAGGTATTCGTTAGTAAGCTTTGGTGACAGTTAATAAACTCGGCTTTCACCACTAAATCCCACGGAGAGAGTAATGCATGGATAGATCTTTAGTCGTTTTTATTTTTGCGAACTATGTATTAGTTGATTTTATCTCTTATAAAAAGATGAATAAACAGACATTTATTTTATGCGAATTCTACCTCTGTTTCATCTGTTCAGTCTTGGGTTGTGAGATTGTGGAAGTCAGAGTGAGTTTCTTACCTTAAGGTTACTTTGGGACCATATTTACCATCAGTGGCAGAGCGTTTTGCAATATTCCTAAAGAATATAGTTGTGGCAGGCTGCTTGATCTCTCTCTCTAGCTGGCACCTCTTGTTTATGAGAACTATGCGTAAGACATTATGGCCTTCCCCTAGAATTCTGAAATTCATAATCAATTGGCAACTCTATTGGAGAATGTTTAGCGGTGAATATGAAATATTTAGGTCTTTGTTCCTATCAAGATTAGCCAGGACCTAGATTTACATCTACCCAAAAAGTTTGTGTTTCTTATGTTGAGGGCTGGTTCTTCTTTCTTAGGGTTCTTTTAAGAGCTTGACTATGAAATGCTCATGTTTTGTTGCTTTGCTTGCCCTAGAGTTGGCCATGTGCCTAATAGTTGCACAAGAAGGCACTATAATTTCTTTGGTTCACACAATCTCTCTTTTCCCTAGAATATGTTTTGGAAACTCAAGACAGTATTTAAAATATGTCAAAATTACTGGTCTCAAAAAGAAAGAAATCTCCCCTCTTGAATGGCTTCCAAGCTTATAGTAGAGGAGAAAGGAAAGTCCCAGTTTTTTTTGGGAGCTTCTTCAAGTCTTTATAAGTATAGAGAGACTCTTGTGGCGCCTAGCATGATTTCATATGAGTCATCTGACCAAATAAAAACTTAAAGAGTGTTTTTTAAACTTGTCCATCAAATAAAATTTTGATGTACAATTACAGCTGACGTTGAGAATGATATTTAACTTGATTTCAAATGTATGCTAACAAATAGAGGTTGAAGAACCCTTCAATGGATGTGTTTTCCTAGAATTTGACAGGCCTTAATGCTTTGGATAAAAGAAGTTTAGCAAAGAGACAAATCTCTTCTTAGCTCTATGCTTGATATTTATCCGACAAACTAAATTATTTGTCACCGACTAATCTCTGCTTTGGTTTCCTTCAATATTCTATAAAATGTAGATTGGGTGATGCCCATCGACCTTCCAAATGCCTGTGAATCGGCTTTCCCTATACTAAGAAGGGAAATAACATACCATCTTGGAGCTCATCCAAAATAATAGAGGTTTGATGTTTGTTTTGAATTATTTTCTTTACATCATTGTGTATTCATTTCCATTATTACTCTAACATGAGTTTGTACGATTTATTTGAGTTTTGGATTTTGTTATCATGCTAATCCATCTGCTTGAGCTCATTTTGAAGGCACACAACATTGACTTTGGTACCTACCACAAAACCTACTGCTCGACAGACATTCTTTGCTAACCTAAAATACATGTGTCAGCTCTACTAAGAATATGTTAATAAAAGTTAATATTTAGTTGGATGCCTAGCAGAGAATTTCATAACCTAAAAAGGAAGGCAAAGTGTTTATCAATCGATTAACACTGAAGCTGATGCCCTAAGAAATATTCCTACAAGCATGCAGCATAAGGTATTCATATTTCTTCTATCCTGAAGAAGAAAGAACTCTATAAAAGTTTTGCTCAATCTTGTAATTGAAGACAGCAAAACTTGAATGAAGTTAGATGAATGCTATGGTATTTTCTACCATTTCAAGTGTGCTAGCCAGGAACCTAGCATTAGCATTTTTTATATTTATGATATACAGAGTAAGAGTATAGATAGTCCAAAGGCTTGTGCAATGCTACACTGGTACAATGGTGTAATTGTGACCCATATTCAAAACCCCGCAAGAAATCTCCACATGCCAATAAATCAGCCTATAACTTTGAGAACGTCTCATGGAACATATCAAAGATTGCGGTGAATGAAAGTGTGTAAACCAGGTTCAAGCCCACAGCCTCGACTCCACCAAAATCAAGCAGCAAGACAACCCACAATCTCGGTGCTGAACCCTGTATAATTAAAAAATAAATACAGGTACATAAAATTATATACATAAAAAAATAGAACAAAGAGTTTCATGAGTGGTTGATGACACCAATCCATATCCATACAGTGAAACAATCCGAACAGGAAGAGGAGAGAACAGACAAGGAAAAGAGTGGTGCATTGGTTGCCCTGAATGCCTTGCCTTACTATAGCATCTAGCCTAAGAATTTGACCAACAGGAGAGAACTTAAATGATAATGATGATGATGATGGTATTTCATCTATTGCTTCTTCTGCAGGAAATCATTATCAAGCTGCTATGCTCGCCTCACAAGAATCCCCTGCCTTTGGTCTTCTGTTGTAAGATTGTTGTAGTCCTTGAAGCCACAGGTTCTGTAAATTGCCCCCATGGTTATCCAAAAACGACTGCCCTCAAAGCATCAGCCGGTATTACTTCCAATGCCTCTTCTGCAGGTAATTGTTGTCAATCTGCAGTGTCCCTCCAACAAGACTTCCCTTCCTTTTGTCTACATTACTAAGACTACTTAAGTAACTGAAGGCCCTGGTCCTGCGAATTGCCCTTGTGATTTTCCAGAAATGGTCAAACCCGTTGAACCATCAGTTGGTATTTTTTCTACTGCCTCTTCTGCAGTGAATTGGTATCAAGCTGCAATGGTTGCCCCACAAAATTCTCCTGCCTTTACCCTTCATTTTTGAACACTCCTTAGGTGCCTCTGAAGATTGCATTAGCTCATTATGCAGTTCATTAATACATTGAAGAAGCTCATTCATGTACTCAACAGCATCTCCCAAAATTGAGGCCCTGTCCATCTTTTTAAAAAAATGAAAATCCCAAATTTATGGTTATTGTTGGCTCATAGTAAGGAGTTCTATTTACTATTTAGTAAACTTTTCAAACTTCTACACATATCTGATGTTTAGAAAATTGAAAATAGCAGACAGGCTGTTCAGTCACCTATTGGACATTTGTTTAGAGTAACTTCCCCAAACACCTCTCTAGCTGATCAAAGCCAGCACCATATGGGAATATTTACTCAAGCCATTTGTTTTGATCCTTGAAACCTCAAACCCAGAATACTACTACATAGAAACCAGTCTGTGCTTTTGTACTATGAATATACAATAACATTCATCTAAAAGACAATCCTCCATTAACTGATTTCTTAGGAGGACCACTCTTAGGTTTTCTGAGTCATTATAGGAGACAAAGAGAATATCTATTTTTAGAAATTAAAATACTCTGCATTTTATTATCTGTACAAACAAGTACTCTATTTGAATCATGGCCAAACCACCACAGACCTACAGCATTGTCTATAACAAAATACCATCTACTGCAATGCAATGCACAGCTCCCAACCAGAAAACATTGAAGTTACCCTGATTAATCAGACAGAGGATTTCACCATATCAGCACAGTCATAGACATACTTACCTAAAAGACAAGGAATATCTGAAAAGTTTGTTTCTGTTGTTGATGAGCTCATTCAAGATAAAGTCATAGTAACTTATCCAAACGCGTCAAATTTATCATCTGGAATCTCATCTGTTTTTACTTATTGAAAAGTACAAGACTTCTCTTGAACAGCAAAATCTATTCCAGAGATGTCTGGCAGAGTTGGTCCAGCATTTTGAAGTTCCGCTGTAATTACAGGGCACATGCATTAACAAATGATTTTGAATCTACACCAAATTAATTCTGCCATATCGATTGGTGCTAAAAGTTAAACTAATTTTTTTTTTTTTAATTTTTGCTGATTAAAGAATATTATCATTACGATTACAAATCATTTCATCCGTTCAATTTCAAAATTTTCTGTGCATTTCACTAGTCATTTTGGCTGTTTCCTTTTATGGTTCATTTTATAGAATTTTTAACATTTATGCCATTCACACACTGTCAGATATTTTGATAATATTTATTGCAGACAATTGTTATAATATATGTATTTTTTTCTCCAAAAGAAAATGTATAATATCATATTAAAAATAACATATTACATTATTTTGATAATATTTATTGCAGACAATTGTTATAATGTTTTTTTTTTCTTTCAAGAAAATGCATAATATCATATTAAAAATAAGATATTACATTTAGACTTTTAGTAGAAGTTGAAGAAAGCTTTACAGAAGAAAAACAGGAAGAAAGGAAAGACAAAGGTGCTGCAAGACAGCAGTCAACAGAGAAAGCCCAAAAATAACTGGACAAAGAAAATGGAAAGACAATCTCCAGATGATCAAGAAAAAAGAGCAAAGCCACAAAAGAAAAGTGGACGATAGCATAGTGAATGATTGATCACAAAAAGATTATCACTAAATATATTACAATATATAATTTTTATATAATACAAATTAAACTATATTATTATAATATATTATATTTTATAAATTGTACTATAACTAATAATTAATATATTTATTAATAATACAAATAAAATTAATATATAAATATAAATTATTATTCTTATAAAGAATATTTTATACTAAAAATTATTAATTTATATAGTACAAATTAAATTAACATACACAAAATCTAAATACAATTGCAAAAAAATCTTTAGATCAACTTATATATTTAGTCTAATAATATTCAAATTATATAAAATTTATATAATTAAAAAATTAGATTATATTTTATTTATATTAGAAATTATTTTTTCTTATATTTATATTTCAATGCAATTTATACCAATTTAAATTATATTATATTATATTTATATATATATTTTTTCTCAATTTAAAAATAAGTATTATTAACATTGAAATAAAAGCAAATAAATTAAGGATATATATTATTTTGTTAATCAATTTTTATTATTTTCATGGATCACATTTTATGATTTATCATTTAAATTGTTTATCATTTTTTTAAAATTGTCACAAAGTCAAATTAATTAATTTAATATTGATATCTCTCAACATTTTTAATATAGATATACTTAAGATATCTATACCATTTATGTACCCTTCTCTCTCTCTCTATATATACATATATATGGTGTGCAATGGGTATGAAAAGAGTTGTGGAAGGTCAAATAGGGAAAATTTTGGTTTGTTTTTTGCATAAATTTGTGCAATAAGGTCAATTGGTAGGCCATTTAGAACATGAATGTCTTTGTGCAACAAAGGTTTGAATGGAGAAGTGCTAGCTTCAAATCAACTATGCATCCACTTATAGGGATCCAAAATGACTGAAACATAATCTCTTAATTAGGAAGATAATCAAATTCTATTACAATAGGCTCATGTTATGTTTGAGAGAGAGAGAGAGAGGGAGGGAGAGGGAGAGGGAGATAGTAAGAGAGCAAGAGAGATGAAGTGAATGGGGTAGAGATAATTTTTAATTTGTTTGCATTTATATTATAATTAGAAAATTTAATATTTTAAAAATAAATATAAAACAATTTTATGAGTAGAATATTAGTTCAAAGTATTTTATTCTAAAATATAATTCAATTTGATGTAAGAGTTTATAATTTATTAATGAACATCATTTATTTATTTTTATTAGCTTCCATATCATAGTTATAAAATTTAAAAAGTTAAAAAATAAAAATAAAACATTTATGACTAAAATATTAGTTCAAGTATTTTATTATGATTTTTTTTAATATATAATTCAATTTGATTTGAGAATTTATAATTTATTGTGTGATCATTTTTAATAGTTATAAATTTTATTAGAGATTAGTAGATGAACATTTATAATATTAAAAGATAATTCTTAATATATATATATATATATATATATATATATATATATATAAGATAAAAATAAAATAAATATACAATTTTTTTTATAATTTCACTTTTTACAATCAAACTTTTTACTTGATGTTTGTTAAGATGCATTAAAAATATATAGAATAACATTAAATTAACATATAGAATAATTGCACAATACCACTTAACTAATCAAGAAAAATTAAATCATTAGTGATTGCAATATTATTCACATCTTTTAAACGAACAAATAAACATTGAAAAAAAAAATAAAAAAATTATTTTTTATATTATAACATTCATAACTTAAAACCTTTTATACACAATATCAAGTTAATTATAAAAACACATAAAATTATTTATAAGCAACTTAAATTTTTTAACAATTTAATAAAATATAATTTAGTATAAATAAGAAAAATTTAATAAGAATTATAGATAAATTTATGAAATATTGATTTACTTATCAAGAAAAAATCAATGGTAAATTTACTTATTATAGATAAATTTACTTACCAATCTATTTTAACCAATCAAGAAAAAATTAATCATTACTGATTGCAACATTATTGACAACATTATTGACAGATCTTTTAAACTACCAAATAAACATTGAAAACAAATTTATTTTTTATATTATAACATTTATAACTGAAACCTTTTTATACACAATGTCAAGTTAATTATAAAAACACATAAAATTATTTCTAAGCAACTTAAATTTTTTAACTATAAATGGTATAGAGTTTAGATTTGTTATATCTCTCATATATCAACATAGGTAAATTTGAAAATATTTTAAATTATATAATTTCAAAACAAAATAAATGAATTTGTAGAAGATTATTTTTATTAAAGTGATAGAATCTAACCCCAATACTAACACTAATTATAAGTCTAACCATAACCCCTACCTTAAAACTAACATTAATTAACTTCAAACCTAACTCTAATTTTATATCCAACCCTAAACATAATTATGATTCTAAAATTAACATTAATAAAACTCTAATTGAACCATAACCCTAACCCTAATACTAACCCCTGCCTCAATTGAAGCATAACACTAACCCCAAGCTTTATTATAGAACCTTAATCTTTACCCCAACCCCAATCCTAATCCTAATTCAACACTATACCTAATTTTAATTAAAGTCTAACCCTAATTGAACCTTTTAAACTAACAAATAAATATTAAAAACAAATTTATTTTTTATATTATAACATTCATAACTTAAACCTTTTATACACAATGTCAAGTTAATTATAAGAACACATAAAATTATTTATAAGCAACTTAAATTTTTTAACAATTTAATAAGGGTTTAATTAGGGATAGGGTTAAATTATGGTTTGGGTTGGAGTTAGGGTTCAATTAAGATAAGGAGTATTATTTGTTTAGTGTTAGGGTTCAATTATAGTTATCTAGGGTTATGATACAATTAGGATTAGGTTTCAATTAAGGTTAAGAATTAATTAGGATTAGGGTTCAATTAGCATTTAATTAGGGTTAGGGTTCAATTACAACTACAATTAGGATTAGCATTTAATTAGTGTTGAGTTATGGTTAGAATAAAAGTTCAATTAGGTTGCAATAGATGCCTCAATAATAGAAACTCTCACCGTATTATATATATATATGTATATATGTATATATATATATATATATATATATATATATATATATATATATATATATATATATATATATATATGTATGTATGTATGTATGTATGTGCTAATTTGGAGTTGAGTTCCAAGCTGAAGGATATCTCTCACACGTACTTTACATATATTTATTAAGAAATATAGGTATGCTAGATTAATAAATTTATTTTTAAAATTTTAAAATTTATTTATTTTTTAATAATATTAATTATTAATAAAAATTAAATTTATATATATATTTTTAAATATTAATGATATTAATTATTAATAATTTGTGGCTCTCCAAATTGATATATAAAAAACAGAAGACCATTTTAAATATAACAAAACTGTTTTTAATATTTTTTAATCGTTGTTTTATGCATTATTTCGTGGATGAACTCAGATTTTCTGGTCCCCTTATCCTTGTCATTTTCTCGCGCAAGACACGTGGGATTAATAAGTTAAATACACAAACTCTTTCGGGCAGCAGGTACATGCGAACGGAAAAGGGTACGAAAACGGCGAACGCAAATACGGAAATGGGAAATGTGCAGCTGAATGGGGTTGTGGGCCCGGCCACCTAGGGAGTGTACCCTTAGAGTGTGTCGGATAAGCCCGGCCCTGATTTTGTCGCGCTCTTGTTGAATTACACCATACCCATCTTTCCCACTCTTGCAATTCTTGTCATTATATCTGCTATATTTTTCCATTTAGTGAAGTCATCAACACGCCAAAGTTCTGTGGCTTTGCCTCCAGGGCCACAACCCTGGCCACTAGTTCGCAATCTGCCCGAGTTAGTGCGCAATGGACCCGGTTACAAGTGGGTTCACTCTCTCCTCCACAGTTATGCTACTCCCATCCTGTGCGTTCGACTAGGAAGCGTCCACGTCATTGCTGTTAATAGGCCGGACATAGCAAGAGAGTTCCTTAAGAAACAAGACGCTATATTTGCTTCTCGCCCCATCACGATGGCCTCTGAATACTGCAGCAGAGGATTTCTATCCGTCGCACTGGTTCCTTGGGGAGATCAGTGGAAGAAAATGAGGCGTGCGCTTGCGTCGGAGGTGTTAACAACCTCACGCTTTAAGTGGTTGCAAGGCAAGCGGATGGAGGAGGCCGACAATCTGGTCCATTGGATATGGAACCAATGCACCGCTCAACCGCACGCACAACCCAAGACTTTAATTAACGTAAGAAGTGCTGCGAGGCACTACAGCGCAAATGTGATCAGAAAGCTCCTCTTCAACAGGCGCTACTTTGCAAGTGGAGGTGGTAATAAGGATGGAGGTCCCGGTGCAGAGGAGGAAGAGTACGTAGAAGCACTATTCAAGGCGTTGTCTCTTTTGTTTAATTTGTGCGTCTCTGATTACATGCCGTGTTTGAGGTGGCTGGATATCGGAGGCAATGAGAAGGCCATGAAAAAAGCCATCCACACTGTGGATAAATATCACACACCACTCATCGAAGAAAGATTTCGTTTGAGGCGAGAATATACCTCTTTAGAGGAACCGCAAGACTTGTTGGACGTCCTGATTTCTATAAAAGACTCCTCTGACGGCAAACACTTGCTCAGCTTGGAAGAGATCAAATCTCAAGAGACGGTAATTGTCAATAACAATTTGATAATTAGTATGGCCATATTGTAATTAAAGTCATCTATATATATTTTAATTAAACTAACGCTAATGTAATGTGCAGGAATTGACATTGGCGGCAGTTGATAATCCGTCGAATGTCGTGGAATGCGCTTTAGCAGAGATGTTGCAGCCGGAGATAATGCAGAAAGCCGTGGAGGAGATCGACACAGTCGTGGGCAAAGATCGGTTAGTAGAAGAATCGGACCTTATGCAGCTGGTGTACGAGAAGGCGTGTGCAAAGAAGGCGCCGAGGTTACATCCGGTGGCACCCTTCAACCTTCCTCACATGTCCATGGAGGACAGCACAGTGGCTGGGTACCACATTCCCAAGGGCAGTCACGTAATACTGAGCCGCGGGGGATTGGGGCGAAGCCCATGCGTATGGGAAGACCCTCTGCGCTTCTGCCCCGATCGTTTCATGAAAGACGGCAGTGATGTGGGTGTTGAGTTGAGCGACCCTCAGCTACGCCTCCTTTCTTTCAGCACTGGAAGGCGGGGATGCATGGGAGCTGTCCTCGGCACTTCAATGACAGTGATGCTCTTAGCCCGTCTGCTGAACTGCTTCCACTGGTCCACTGATTCCGTGGCACCCATTCACCTTCAAGAAGGTCCGCATTATCTCTTCATGGCCACCCCTCTCCATGCAATCGCAACCCCTCGCCTTCCCCGCCACCTCTATCCATAACCATTGAAGAAATAAAATATCTGAAACAGAAAAAATAGAGTGTAGTAAATAAAACAAAATGTTTGCTTCTTCATACATAATTTTAGAAGTATTTAGAATGGTTAATAAAACTTCTAAAGAGAAAAGTATAAAAGAAAAGAAAAGGAAGGTTGCATATGCTGGAATGTTTCATAGACTCTGATTTTTTAGATACATTTCATAAATAAATATTATTTCTAAATAGTGGAGTCTTTTGGATACATTCTATTAATAAACATTATTTTCAACACCTCTCATAATATTTATTTAGAGAAAGATAATCACAACATTTATTATATTAATAATTGTATAGCAACTTCTTTTAGATATAACATGTCCCATTGACAAATTTCTCTATAGTAATGCTTTGGTAAATATGTCAACACTTTAATCTTCTATTTCACAAAACTTTAACTCTATTACTTGTTTTTCAATCAAGTCATGAGCAAAGTGATGGTTTACTTCTATGTGTTTGGATCCAACATGATATAAGATTTTCTTCTAGCTTAATGGTGCTTTGACTATCACAAAATATAATAGTTGGACAATCTTGTGCTTGTTGTGTTTCTTCAACTAGTCTTTTAAGCCATCACACTACATGGTATGCCTTTGATGAACCAATGTACTTATCTTATGTGGATGATAGTGATATTGTTGATTACTTCTTACAAGTCCATGAAATTCGTCTTGAACCAAGATGAAAAATATATCGAAAAGTTGTTTTTTTTTTTTAATCATAATAGCCACTTGCATAACAAGAATGTGAATATCCTAATAGAATAGGCTCTCCTCATATTTAGATTCAAATTCATGTTGATAAGTACTTGAATGTATTTTAGTATTCTTTTAGCTACTGTCCAATATTAAATATGTGGATCTTTCATGTACCTAGATACAATGCCAACTGCATATGCAATATCTGCTCTCGTTATAGTGAGATACATTAAGAGACTTCCAAAGATTTGTCTAAACAATTCGCCATCTAACTTATTTTGAGTGGTATTAGCACTCAATTTTAATCCTACTTCTCATGGTGTACTAGATGGTTTGTACTCCACATTACATTTTCTCAATACATCAAGAGAATATTTGATTTGAGAAATCATGATCCATCCTTCTTCTTGAAATATTTTCATATCCAAAAAGTATTGCATCAATCCTAGGTTAGTTATTTCAAAAGTTTTTTAAGGTTGATCCTTCAAATTTTTAATGTATTGTGTGTGATCTCTTATAATGATTAAATCATCTACATATAGTACAAAAATAGCAATTTTACTATCACTATCCTTTACATAAACATCTAGAGTGTGTGGAATCCGTTATGAATGTTATCGCCTTAAGTTTAAAATGACTTATGTGGGATAAAGCAAGACAATTATATACCTCAAGTTTCCTTTTCGTTGATAAGAGAATTTTAAAATATACAAAAACACTACTAATTAATTCATTCAAAATCTTCAAGGATCTTTAAATCTTAGTTTAGCGAAAGATATATTTCTATAGGTATTACCACTTGTTTACTTGAGAGGTATTGTATTGTTAACATAGAATCCTAATTTATAGTAAGATTTGTGAGGTTTTCTTTCACAACAACAAGAAGTTTGAACTTGCATCTC
>VDFB02376755.1:0-61345 GCA_007258455.2 Sequoia sempervirens
ATCTCTAACACTTTTGATGGATGATGTTTGGTATTGGAGACAAATTTTCAAACTAAGGTCTCTTTAACTTACTAACTTGAATCCTTTTCAGCATACTAACCTTGTGTTTATGTTTTATTTTATGCATATAAATTTTGGATTGTGTTGATTATGTGTCTTTAATGTATTTACCTTATGTCTTTTGTGTGTTTGCTCCATGTATTCCATGTGTTTGCTTCATGTAAATTCCTTGAATGCATCATGTTTGATTTGTGTATGATTTATGTATTCTTTTATGTCTACTCCACTGATTTTTTATTAAGTGCCTTATGTATGATTGAATCTTCCCTTATCTTAACATTGTGGAGTAATATCTTAACATTACATGGAGTAATAGGATCCTAAGTTAGGGACTTGCACATCCCTCAACTTGGTGTCATCCTATTTCTTCAAAGTTTTGATAAATAAATCTATCTCCTCCTTACTTTACTGTGACCATGATCTTAAGTTCATACTCTCACTAAAGTGGGGGCTAAATGTAGCATCATAAATTGTCACCCCTAATAATTTCACACTAGGTTTAGGTTCCCCTTATGTGCATGGACCTAATCATGCTTATATTCTACCCATTTTAATATTGTTTCCAGAAGATTAGGATATAGTTGAGAATTAATATTAAATATTCATTTAACGACATCAAATGCCCCACAATAGGCCTAGTCTAGGGTGCTCACAACCTTGACCAACCTAATTTGGACCAAAATTAAATATTTTATTATTGATATTTTTATCTTTATAAATTTAATTCTTTTGTCAGCTCTTTAGAATTAATTTTGCAAGAAATAAAGAAATACATATAAATACAAGTCTTTTTCACCATTTGAAACTAGAATGCAATTTGAATATCAATTGATCCTCCTAAAGAGAAGTCAAGGAAATTCAAGGGCAGAATAAGCAACATTTTACAATACAAGTCTATCAATCAAGATCATGTTTGCAGTACATTAGAAGAAAGGAAGAAGAAAGAAGGAAATTATGAACAACAAGCTATTATGACCAAATTATGAAGATGTATTGAGTTATCCTCTACATGCTAGCTACAACAATCTATTGTGTTTTGTGGACTAACCTCTTGCAGGTCTATCAAGCAATCCAAGCATCCATCAATAAAATTTTGTAGTACCTTATGGTGTGGACATCACTTTGACAAGGATTTCATACCAAGGTAACATTATCATTTGTCATTTGTCATTTTAGTCAATTATTGTTTTGGCCTATGCCTGACCTAGGACATGCCCTCTTGATCATCATCATTTGGTGTACGTGGAGGTGGAAACACAAAAATAGGGTTTGAATTAGTTAAGCCACTATAAAACACAACCTTTCCCCCTATTTTCATGTGTTTAAGTTAGATTGGAAAGTTTCGTCAAGAGAAAGTCACAAAAAACATAGAGTAGACTGTAACCTACGTTTTGAAGTTTGCAGATCCCAAAAAGAAATAACTCAAATCTAGGGAACCCATGCCCTTATCTCTACAATCTAGACTCATTTTTTGGTCAGAAGTTCCTCGTTGTCACCATTTTTCAGATTTGTGTTTATCTTGTTAGTTTTATTTTTCATTTTTGCGATGAATTACATTTTTAGATCTGGGCTTATTATCAATTAGCCTTATTAAAACACACCTTAAAAGTCTCCTCTTTACAACTCAAAAGGACCAAACCCTAGTAGATTGGCTCTCCATTGTGGCAGCAAGCCAATCATCAACCCTAGTTGGTTTTATGTCTAAATGTAGAGGGCCAGTGAAAAGATGTGATCTTAGTTAGGTCTAGGATCCCTTTTCCTACTCTACACTTTGAATGGAATCAAGATGAACCATGCAAAATCTAGTTTTTATTGACCCAATCCATAAGCATGCTTTTAAAGAGAGTTCTCCCTATAAAGTATCATATTAAAGTAAAATATTCAAGCTATTTACAAGCATTATCAAACTATGGGATGGACAAAACCACATCTAGAAGAGAATTAAAATATTTACCTTGTGAAACACCTTGGTGATGCAGGAGCATCCAAGGTTGAGAGAAATCTTGCATCGATCTAGGTCATTCCACTCAATAAGGGCCAAGGTTGTGAGGAGTTGCGGGATTCCAAGTTTTCATAACTCATGTCGCAAAGTTTTGAAGTTCTGAAACCTTCCGATTTAGAGATCCCTTTGTTGTCATGGGGTTTCAAGATTTCCTAACTTTTGACTTGCATTTCCTTTGTTGTCGATATTTCACGGGTTTTCAAAACCTTGTAACCTCCGACAAGAGGTTCTAAAGTTCAAGTTTTGGCGATTTAGTGATGTACAATGGGAGGTATATGGTGGGACCCGATGGGTGGACAAGGATAGTTGGTGATGCATAAAAGTAGATGGCGATTACAATTTGGGTGATCGTGCAATTCACATCCTTGTTGTGAATTGCATGTTAGTGAGTTGGAATGGTGGGCCCACAGGTAGTAAAAGCGTATGTAAATCTTTGTTGGGGAGAAAGGGTGATGTGGCTAGGAGAAGGTTGTTGGTGCCTCCGACATAACAATGGATGTTAAGCTAAAGGTGATTGACAGTGCTAAGTTAAAGGATAGACAATCTAATAGCTACACTTTAAAGATGCCAAGATGAACGAAGAGCCTGAGGTTTGTGGCATGAAAGAGAAGATTGATGACCATGATTCAAAGGCAGAAATTTGAAACGGCTATAATAGTATGAATGAGGGTTTAGGATAGTAGACCAACATAGTGGAAGAAATTAATTGGTCCAACTACACTAGCAACCAACCTAAATGAGGATCTGATCTTAAAGGCAGCAAAATAGATTATGAGGTAATCAATATCAAAATCAGATCAAAGGATTGGAAGAGAGCATCAAATGCATATCTGATCTTAGGGTTGGCGAGAAGAGAATGAGGGAAAATTCTCTATTTAATAGATGAATTAAATGAACTAGGTGGCTCGAGGTAGGAGAGAGGATATCTAGTAAACCCTATCAGGTATCCTAAGGAGGAGTTGGAAAGTGGTGTGTGGCTAGAGGTAGAGGAAGTTTACTGGTGAAGTTAGCATGGGAAGAAAAAAAACCCTAAGAGGAAGCGGAAAGGGGGAGGCGTAAAGAGGGTATCTTGAAGGAGAGATTGACAGTTGGTGAAGAAGGAAGACAATTAGATATTGTCAAAGAATTGGGGTTAGCAAGAAGGCAACCGAGAGAAGAAGGATCGAAGGTAAGGAAAAGGTGTGTAGTCTGCAAGTGCAAAGAGAGTGCTAAACAGAGTAAGGCATAGCTAAGTATGCAATGAGGGAAGTTTTTTAATGTCAAAATGTTGTTGGGAATGGAACTGGATTGTTGAAGACATCTTTGTTGCAAGTCTTGCATGTAGGATGGAAGAGGAGCCCATGTGCTTCAAATATTTGTAATCTTTTGCATGTTTGAAGATAATATAAGTTGCAGATTTTATCTTCCTCTTTTGGTTCCTATTATGTATTTGCAGTCTTTTCCCGTTGAGTCTTGTGAGGTTTTGTGATCCAATTGGAAGGTAGAGTCTCCCCCCCTCATCACTTGGAAACAAGCTTTTAGGGGCACTTGTTCAATGGAGCCATCATACAAAACTATTAAACTATCAACACCAACAAAAATTATAGGGTTGATAAAGTTTGAGGCCATTAAAAGGGAAAACTAAAAGAAAATCCTACAATAAATGTGGTAGAATAATAGTTTTCGTATGCCAAGAGCGCAACATGACTTTAGAATAGTGACTCATCACAAACAAAGACCAAGATATCAATTTCCTCTCTTTAGTTTTATAGTAAAGTAAGGTTATAGGTTTCGATTTTGATAAGCTTTAAAAATTAATTGTTAATTGTACTTTTTTATGTTTAGAAATAATTTTATTTTTAATTTCTCTTAAAGATTAAACGGTTCAATCATCAAAGAGTTAATAATAATTTTACATTTCATTTACATAAAATGACAAATAATTCTATTTTTAATGTTAAAATTTTACTTTAATTCTTGAAATGTTTGATACTTGGACGCCGTTGTTGCATATGACCCATTAAACACATTTGTAGATTAACCCAATTCTTTCAATGCATGCCTCTAATCTTTTTAAAAATAATAGATTGACCCTTTAAAGGGTCTCTTGAATCTGGTGATAATCTGTTGTTTCTTTTGGTAAGCTCTAATCCAAATGGGTAGGATCTGAAATGACTTTCGGAGTTCTTATGTAAATTCTTTCCAGATAAGAACATTAAAACAAATGGGCATTTGGTGAAGTTTATAAGGGGACATTTTATGATGGTGAGAAGATATCAGTCAAAAGCTTTTCGTAACGCAGTCGACATGAGCAATGGAATAATTCCATACAGAAGTCAAGAATGTATGCGGCTTTCTTCAAAAAGATCTTGTCCGTTTGCTTGGATGTTGCAATAAGGGGCATGAGAGATATCTTGTTTACGAATTTATTCTGAACATGAGGGTCTTAAGCAAGTTTCTTTATGGATCGATGCCTATAATTGGGTTGACCCTTTGGATTTATAAAGAAATACTGTCAAATCACATTCAAGGTTAGCAAAGTTGAAGGTTGACACAGTTATTAGTGGTCCTTGTGATCGTCTGTACTCTCTCTAATGAATAGAGAAAAGATTGTTGAGAATCAAGGTTATGCATGGTTGAAGGTAGATAGTATCAATGAACTTTTTGTTAAGAGGTGCAAAGTACGCGGGTCCTAGTGTTAAGATTTAAGGATATTAGTAGACCTTGTCAGACATTCAGTGTTCTTAAAGGAGAAGCCTGATCTTATTATATGTTTCAATCGTATTAGAACAATCATTCAAAATGTTAATGAACTGACAAATAAACTTTTTTAAGGATCTTGAGTGGAAATAGATTGTTCATTGATTGCGCCCAAATAATTTATTTATGATGTTTTAGTTCAAGTAGTATATTATTGTGAGATTATAGATTCGCATTGGTTTCTTGCTTCATGAAAATGTATTGAAGAAGTTGAAAGTAGTGGAAGTCATAAGGTAGAAACACAGGTCGTCTGAGGAAACTATGATCCTAATAGAGCACTGGTCTACATGATCATGAACAAACCTACAAATGCATCATCAAAAGATGAGTCATTTAATGGGCATTTAGCTCGTTGCAATTATTTTAATCAATGGTATTGAATAACATAACAAAATGAGGGTTTATGGTGACTCTCAGTAAGCTAGATGTGGACGCAATGATGCTAGAAATGTAGTAGTACAATTTTGGTTAAAAGGAACATTATTTGAAGGGTCAAAGGTACTTCTTTCTCATGAAATTGTATGGCAATAAGGTAATCAATATCTATGTGAAAGAAAAATTGGAGGCAAGAAGTACAATATAAGAGTAAATAATATTAAATCAAAGGTTGGAAGGGAGGCTTTAGTATGATGTTGATGGATGATGGGATGGTGAATGAAGCTAGGAACATGTCAAGAAAGTATCGAAATTTTATACCGCCTGTTTGCAAGAAATGTTTAAAGATATATAAGTTTCTTGGTGAGTGTGCACTTGATCATGGTAGTCATCCAACTATCAAATTTAAGTAGAAATCAAATATTTAATCATAAAGTAATTTGAAAATTTTGAAAAATATTATTTTTAGTGTTAAATATTGTATGCTCACCTAAGGGCCATGAATATATTATTCTAAACATTTTATATAGTTTGAAAAGTAAGTTACTAGTTAGTTACTGAGGAATAAGGACTATAAGTGCAACCATTTTCTATGTAAGGGGGGGTTATCCTAATACTTTTTTATTTTTCTACATTATATAGAAACAAAAGGAGTCTTTAGAGCTCTTTAAAAATAAAATAAAGAACATTGTTGGTCTATGAGCCTATGTGTTATCCTTTATTATTGTAGATTTCTCTTATGTTTATTTATAATATTTCTTTGAATATTCTCTATAATGTGGGGTGATCCCACAATATTGGTTTACAATTCCCTTCACGAAGGAAATTTGCAAAAGCACTCTCAAACAAAAAAAAATTAGGTTTTTTAGGGGTTTGCTCAAAGAGGGGTGTTTGAGCAAACCCCAAAAAGGGGTTTTCTTGAAGCTTGAAGGGGGGTGTTCAAGCAAACCCCAAAGAGGGATTCACTCGAACACCCCCTTGAGCGAACCCTTTTTTGAAGCCAGGTTCGCTTGAACCCCTTTTGGCAGGTTTTTTCTTATGAAGTCAAGGGAAAATGGCAAAGGGGGTTCAAGAAACCCCCTTTTCTGGGGGTTTGCTCGAACCCCCCCTTTTTTCCCTTCTCCCCCTCCTTTAGCAATTTTCTGCAAAAAATTTTCTTTCCAAGCTCGGGTTGAAGATGAAAATGGAATCAATTTCATAGACCCAACTAGATGGTCCTTGAAACAAGCTATCCATCAAATATAATTTTAATATATTTTGGTTTTATTATGTATTTTTTTTAGTTTAATTAAACATAGGTTTTTCATCAAAAATCAAGCTCTTTGTTCTGCACATGTGGAAAAATAGTAGATTATAAAAAAAAAATCTCAAAAATATGTTCATGCTAGGTATTGATGTCCTTGATCCATGAAAAAAAATTGAATTTCGATACATACAAAAAAGTTATGTTGTTTACGGCCCGCCTATGTCTAAATTGTAATTAGTTTGACTTGAAAACTTAATTAAAAAAATAATATTCAATAAAAGACTATGAAACCAAATGAACATGCTAGATATCATAGTTACAAAGCTAAATTCAAAAAAATAGAATTTTATCCTTCATAGAAAAAAAAATTGTTGTTTACAGTGAACATCACTCTTTAAAAATGGTGTTTACTGTTAAAAACTAGTTTTCTAAGGAGATGGAAAAATAAATACAGTTTGATTCAATCTTTCTTTTTTAAATATATTTAGAATCTACAGACAAAATGTCACAAATCACTAGTTTGCATCATCTTCAAATTCCTCATGGTTTAGCAGCTATAGGTGCCCGAAAGTGAAGATTTAGTTAAAAAAAATCAATTCAATGTCCAATTTGGCTAAAAAGTGTAAACAAGTATTTTGGGATCACCCTATGAAAATAATTAATCTCTCTCTACTAATACATTTGTCTTGTACAATAATAGATGAAATAATAAGGCTATTTTTTTATCTATGAGTTTGAAAACCCTAAATGAATTTGTCTCTTTTATATTAGATAGAATTCTTTCATTCAAAACCTTTTGTAGATTTTATTCAATATAATTCATTTAAGACAAAAAAAAATAATTAAGTTTTCCCCTCTTTACCAAAATTCTTTGCATTTCTTGAGAAAAAAACTAAATTCTTTTCAATCTTTAGTTCTCCTTTATTTAGTTTTTATTTATTTATGCCTTTGCTAATTTTAAGTTAAGATCATGGTCCTAAAAAACTAAACTCATCATATGAGGCAGATGTTCCTATCAACTACAAAGGAAACCATAAATTCAATAGTGATTTCTCCAACCATGGTAGGAATTTAATGCCACCCTTGGGCGAGTCTTGCTATTTTTAGTGAAATATCACAAAAATTATGTTTACCAGCTAATGTTTAGATGTTGGTTTCATTTGTGACCTCATAAATTCTAAACTTTTTCATGTTCTCTAATTGAGACATATTTTCAACCTAGCTCCTCATATGTCA
Source organism: Sequoia sempervirens (assembly GCA_007258455.2). NCBI lineage: Eukaryota > Viridiplantae > Streptophyta > Pinopsida > Cupressales > Cupressaceae > Sequoia > Sequoia sempervirens. Next base: position 7,659 of record VDFB02376755.1, read on the forward strand.
TGTTAATCTTTCAATTCACATGTGATATCTCTCTCTTTGTCACACCAATTTGGTCACATTGAAAACACGTGAATTTACATCATCAAGCCTCATTCATGAATACACTTAATTGTTTCATAATGTTAATTTAAATTTATCATCAAAAATATCAATTATGGTCATAGCCACAAATTTTAAAATTTGAATCATAAAATATTTGAACATAATAAAGGATTCTAGTGCTGGAATCGCATATTTTCCTATACATTTCAACATGTTTCATATTTTAAATGTAAATCACCAATACATCCTCTTGTAGAGAAGAATTTAAATATATATGATCTTGGTGTCCCAATAGTAGTTGTCACTTGCAATAGTTACAAAATATTAAAATGTTGATAACATAGATGTGGATTTTACTTCATTTCATTCAAAAAGTGATAAATTATGGTGGGGAAGACATCATGAGCAAAAGAGAAATTGATATGTAATCAAAATGCATATAATATTCAAGACATTACATGCCACCAAAAATATTTTCAAGTGATTATTTTTTAAATAATTAATAAAAAGGTTACTTGAAAATTACTAAGACGCAATAGGGGCATGAGAAGAGGATACTTTCTATGCAAGTTGAATATTACACCATCTAATTAAAGCAAAACATAGTCATTTTTTTTTATCTAGCAATGGTTCTTATAATTAGATCAAAAAGCAAGAGTGAATCCTTTGTTCGTGTCAATTATGTAATCCATCTATAGGAGATCAAACCTTGGACACCATCCCAATCATTGAAATCCCAAATACCAATAATTTTGTACTAGAAAAGGGGTGATAGACATGTTGTAAGTACAAGAATGGTCATATCTCAAGTAGGGCTAGACATTGGTAATGGGAAAATGGCATTTAATGAATCCTTTTTACTCTCTACTATTATTTTCTTAGAATCCAACAATAAAGGTAGAATTATAATAGATGGCGAGAAATTAAAAAAGTGTTCAGAATTGAACTTACATGAGAGTTAAAATGAAAGAAGGGTGAAAGGAAAACTTTTGGGAAATATTGCCATAGATCTAGCAAAATATGGCATTCTTAAAATCTCTACTACTATAAATGTTACTCTCAAATTAAAGAGAAGATATAGAAATGTTGTGCAACCATCATTATTTTTGAGCATTGGTCTTTATTATGTGAATAGTTGAACTCATGTCCTTGACACTGAGGAGTCCAGACATCTATAGGTTTTAGCACTTCACCAAGAAATCTTCTTTGAAATAGGATTTCCTTGGGAAAAGATAATAGAATCATTATAAAACATTTAAAATAATATTATCACGACTTTTAGGTGAGCATACAACATTTAATTCACTAAAATAAATACTTTTCCAAAATTGAATAACATTTACTTTATGATTAATATTCATTTCTTCATAAATTTAATAGTTGGATGATTATCATGATCTTATGCACACTCCCCAAGAAAATGATATATCCTAAAAAATTCTTTCAAATAAATAGTAAAATTATTCAATACTTGCTTGACATGTTCCTCACTTCATTCATCATCCCATTATCTATCAACATCATGCCAAAAACCTTCCATGCAACCTTTATTTTAATATTATTTACTCCCTTATAATACTTCTTTGTCTCTAATTTTTCTTTCACATAGTCATCAAGTTCCTTATTATCCTCCAATTTCATGAAAAAGAAATACCTTAGACCCCTTGAAGAATGTTCCTTTTAACCATGTATGTTCAAATATCTACATGTGTCAACGTTATTAATAGTTAGTGAACCATTGAATGACCAATCAACAAGTTCAAAAAAATCTAAACTTCCACCAAATGTGAATGAATTGAAAAGGCTAAGTTATAAAATTTAACTATCAACGGTTCAACCTTTTTTGGTGAACCATATAATTCTCTGATGTGTGTGCATTATCCAATCATTGACATTTTCATAAAAAAATTGTTGGTTATTAAAGAAAGAATAATAACAATCACAGTGTAGGAAAAAATAATAGAGAGAAGCAATATTCTGAACACAATAACATAATTAAATCATGTTGAAAATCATGATGAAAATTTACAGTGAAAATATGTAGATAATTTTATGTATCCAAATAAATAGATAGCAATAAATCATAGATGAAAATATATTACAATATAAATGCAAACCATAACTCAAGAATTACATGGAGAAACCCTTGTGGTAAAAAAATCCACACCCAAAGAGATCCAAGACTTGTATTAATCCTTCAAATGAGTTACATCAATACAACTTCTCTCTTTGAATCAAGTTGCAACACTTCATGGCTTCAACAACCTATAAATTAACTTGTTTTTCCTTCAACTCAAGAACTAAATATATAGGCATGAGAGAAAACATAAATCAAGAATGGTTTCTAAAACTGTTTAGGCATAAATCACAAAAATAAGAAACTTCCTCTTCCAACTTGTGATTTTATCCACTTTTTAGTAATGTGCTCATGCAAACTAAAAAATCTTCCTTATCTTCTCCAATATCACATTTAACTTCCCCTTTTTCATTATCTTTCTAATTTGACAACTAAAAAACACTTTGCAAGTTGTCATAGTTGCATTTAGCAACTTTCATGACAACTAAAAGATAATTACAAATTGTCTATTAATAATTAAATACAAAGAAAGGTTGAGACGTTTACACAACATTCCCCCACTTGTTGAACACCTTGCAAAAAAGCATAAAGGGAAACAAAATAAATCAAGCTTTTGAAGAAGTAAGGCCCATTGAATTTTTACACCAACTAAATTTTTATGTGCTCACTTGTTTAGTAAGAGAATCTACAACATTCTCTTAGAAAGTGTCTACTTTTTATAACATGGCTTTACCACTCTCAACCATTTCCCAAAAAAAGTGATACTGAACATCTATGTGCTTCGTGTTGGCATGATACATTGGTTTTTTAGTAAAACAAATGGCACTTTGATTGTCACATCTAATTCTTACTTGATTACAATAAAATCCAATACCCGAAGATAATATTTCTAACCACACTGCCTCCTTACAAGCATGTGTTGTGGCCATGCACTCTGCTTCTATAGTGGACAATGCAACTATTGGTTATTTTTTTCTCATCCAATTAACTACTCCTTCAAACAAAGTAAATACAACCACTTGTGGACCTTCTGCAATCTAGATCACCAGAAAAATGTAACATGCCCATTGTTCTACCCAATAATTTTTACTATGCTTTACCCACAAGTGAATAGTTTATGCTACTATCATTATGAGTAATAATTTATTTTTAAAAATTTAAATTTAACAAGATGCACATTTGAAACATATTTCAAACTTTCCCATTTCATAACAAAGAATCATTTCAATAATACAACTAACCATTTCACATTACATAATTTCAAGATGTTAACATTTCACATTTACAATTTCCATAGAGATGGATACATGAATACATAGCTTCTATGAGCTTATTGATATAGAGATACAAGTGGTCCAGATGTTCCAACATTAGTGCATACATTCTAGATGTCCCCATTCCTTTGAGCATACATTCTATTTGTCCCCAATATTGGTGCATACATCATCAAATATTGGCTGCCAACTACATGAGGGAGAGCATCACTCAAGCGCTTTTCTACCAACCATGAACTTACTACGATCCCTCACACATCTATCTAACTAGTAAGATGACCCTACCCTTTGATAGAGAGATTGGTTTGGTAACCTCATAATACTATCCTTCTCAAAGGTTGGTGTTGTGTCCTACATATCTAGAGCTTCCATACAATGGCTACAACCTACATGTATGACAATCCTTTCCTAGTATGCAAACCTGGATCATAGTGAACTGACCATGTAAATAGTGGCAACTTACACTAATTTGGACAATATTCATCACCTAGTACTTCGAGTGGAGGTAACACATTCACCCACCTTTCTAGCTCGATTTAGTTTTGACCATTCATACTCTATACATAGGTTACACCCTTTCCCATGGATTATTCTAACTTCAGGAATAACCAAATTATCCACATGGATAATTATAATATCACAATATTAAATGACTATTTCAAAAGTACATTCTCAACAATAAATGTCTCCATTCAAGAGTATAATCTCAACAATAAATGACTCCCATCAAAATTATAATCTCAAAAATATATAGCTCCATTCAAAAATATAAGTTCAACAATAAATCGACTCCAATCAAAAGTATAATCAACAATCAAGTGATCATAAATAATTTTAAAGCCTCTACTTTCAATATGACTCAAATATTTGCATGTTCTCAATGTTCACTACATTTGTATATAATTGGGAGGACATTATTAACCTAAGAGGAGTCTTGTACTTCTGCACCTTCAATACCTCTTCACAATACGGCTTTGGGTTGTTGGAACATGAGTCCTCTTCTAGAATTATGAGAATAGGAATAGACTCTTAATCAAAATAAGAAAATAGCACAACCAAAAAATACATTTCTCAACCCTATTGTTGAATATTGATATAACCATCAAGTACACACCCCAACCCTAAGTAAAAGAATCTCTTCCTACTTTCAAGGAGATATAAGTAATCAATCAAGTATAGACTAACAACATGGTTTGCATAACATCACAACCTATCAATGATGACATGTCTATCATGCCATCATTCTCGTTGTATTGCTAACCTCATTATCTACAAAGGTTTACCTAACATCATAAGCTAACAAATTCCATATAGCACTTTAATGTAATTTAAATATGGTCTTCACAAACTAAGTATAGTTCCTAATAACAACATAACCTCTCAAATTCTGATATATGGTATATATGTATACCCCAAATAAAAGGGTTTCACCTATCAATATTTCTACCAAGAATCATGCAAGATTATACCAAACTAGGAAATCAACCAAGTTCATAAAAGCAACTTAACATGTATTTAAATCAATCCTTTCCAAACAAGGCATTCATAATCAAATAACCTTTTCAATTTGAAAGAATAGAGATATAGAAAATAGCATGCCTAATTTAAGCTCCAACTGATATTACTTCCTCCCTAACTCAACTTCCACAAGCTTGCTTGCTTCTCCTTCTAAGTCCAACCTATTTTCCACCTCTAGCCTCTTACCAATTCTCTCAACAATTGCAAAATCAAATAAGCTACTCTCCATCTCACAAAGTTCTCAAAATATAGAAGAATAAAAATGAAGAAATCAGAAAGAAAAGTGCAACAAATGGTAGAGAAAGCACCTCTATATATACTAAAATTTGAGCATCATAATACTACAAACAAGCTAACAAATTTGCCACATTCCTATTCAAATGCATCGACTCAGCTGATTAAACTCTCAAATTGCAATACATAACAGTCCTCTTATTTCCAATTTCATAAAATGGATGAGTTGACTTAATTTTTGTGAAAACATGACTCTTTTACTAAGTCAAGGCACATCGATGCATTTCCTATTTGATTTGCAAGTCGACTACCCTTCAAATTTTTGCCATCTTTGCATTGACTAAGTCAGCAACGTGATTGAAATCATTCTCTTTGCAAATGGTTCGATGCATAATACTCTATGCACCATTTAAATGCTGTAATACTTAGTCTCTCGTGTGCTAGTTATCCTCCTTATCTTGCATGTTGGCTTAAGCGCTTTATTTGCTTTACATACTTTATGATATGTGTAGAATTTTGCTTTCATTCTTTAGCACTATATATATGTGCTACCTTTATTACTATCTATTGTTTTCAATACAACCTTACACCAATATATGGCTTGACCTTTATAAGTATCCCATTTACTGCGCACTTTGACTCCTCTTTGTACAGCTCAGCAATTTAGGCACCTCATATTCTTCTTTATTTTCTTTCAAACCTACTTCCTTGCTAAATATGCGCCCAACATTTACTTCCTCTCTTTTGCACAATATATGTGCAGCATTAAAGGTTTCAAGTTTATGCCAAACTTCATGGTAACATATCAACTTTCCTTATTCTTAAAGCTTGCTATTTCAAACACTCCAAATAAGTGATAAAATATGGTTCTATCACTATCTTTATACATGGTGTAATAGCTTCAATTACCTCGCTTTACTTAAGTGATGATATTTTATCGTTTAGCATTACTTATTGTGATGATAACATTTCATAGGTTGTCTATTATATAATTCACATTTTATATAAAATATATATTATTATATATATTATTACATCACATTATTATAATATATGTATTATTAATATATATATTAAATATTTATTTGTTATTCACTTACATATATATTTCAAAATAATTATGTATATTAATATATATGCATATATGTAATATTTTGAATTCATGCTTATATTAATATATATAAATATAACATTATTTAATATTTAATAATAAACATATATATCGTATATTCATCGATAGGTTATTTATATGAAATGTATATATACATATATGTCATATATCAATTGAAATCCACATGCGTATGATGTATCTGTGCATGGGTATGTGTAAGTATTTCTACTAACGTACATATTTGCACAAGCACACAGGTTATATTTTCCACATACATACATACATACATACATACATACATACATATATATATATATATATATACATATACATATGCATTCTAGGTATATACTTATTGATCAATTTATAAACATAAATACAAAAAGAGGAACTTATACTAAATACAAAGATTCAATCACGTAATCCAAACATAAGAACAGTCATGAAATCAAGACCAACAAACCAAGACCAATTCAAATAATTTCCAACCAAGACTAAAAGTTACTTACCATTTCCTTGAACCAACTCAACTCAACTTGACCAAACTAGGGTGTGAGTGTGTGATAGCTCAATTAGGCTCATTAAGAGTTACTAGACCAAGTTCTTCTCCTAAGTGATACTCCCCCTCTTGTACCTAAAGGATGGTTCCTTCCTGCATCCAACTTAGTGCATCACAAAGGTAGTTAATTGTTCATATGAAATTAATTTTCATCATAAATCATTTGTATCATCAAAGCAGTAAAGTAATCATTTTGCAATATGTATTCATTCATCGCATTTTCCATCAGTATAAAACATAATCATTCCTTTAAAAGCAATAACATCCTAATGCATATTTTAGTATTTCATTCACCTTTTAAACATATTAAAGTCATGATTTACATTTATCATCATTTTCACTTATGAAGGTAAAAGAAACTTGGTAACTAAGGAACAGGGTGCAACATACTTCCCCCCTTGTGAATTATCGTTCCCAATGATTTTAAAGCTCCAAAACATACAAATAAAGTCAAGTAAATGTTTTACTTTCCATTTTCCAATTCATGCAGGAAATAAGTAAATATCCAAATAATCTTCCCTCATAGCATGACCCTTTACAATCTCATCCTTCCTAGACCTTGCACTAAGGAACTCTACTAATGCATAGGGAGAATGTGTGTGTTGCACACATAATTTATCTCCAATGAACTATATATCATAATTTATCTTACAAAACAACATGGAAAGGAAATATATCTAGAATCTACAAAAAAATGTCATGAAACTCTAGTTTGCATCATCTTCAAATTCCTCACGATTTAGCTGCTATAGGTTCCCGAAAGTGAAGATTTAGTTAAAAAAAATTATTTGAGTGTCCAGTTTGGCCAAAAATTGTAAACCATGCTATTGTGGGATCACCCATTGAAACTGGAAATAATTGGTAACATAAAACTGAAAAATCAACTACCTTATCTATGGATTCAACCAACAAGTTCTATATACAAGCTTGAGGGAATCTTATTCAAAGCAACAACTAACTGAAATAATTAACTCCACTCCTAGATATTAGAGCATAGAGTTAAGACTGATTTATTCAACCTATAACTAAAAAGGAAAAAGAATCCTAATAGGACTAAAACTTTGTCAAAATAGAATTGCATGTAAACATACAAAAATTTGTCACAATGTTATAAGTAAAGGAATCCTCTTCTTCAACACTTATTAACTGGTTATAATAACGCACGTTCAACCTTCATCAAGTTTCTTTAGTCAACAAACATCACATTCAACTAAATCTAGAACTCCTTTGTTTTTTTGTCCCAATCTCCTTTTGTTGCGGGTTCATCCTGCAATTGTTGCGTGCTACAATTCCTCATTGGCTGCAAAAAGGTTAATTCCATAAAGTATGTACACAAGACTAACTATCACAATCAAAACATAGCATTCCATTGACATTTCATACATATCTTCATATAAACCATGCAATACTAGTATATTATAACCATATTTCCATCATTATATTTTAGGTTCAAGTCTGCATAATAGATATAAAAGGATAGTATAATATAGGATCATTTTATGGAAAGTGTATCTAAAAGTGTCCTAAAATATGTATGAAAACAACAGAAAATGAGCTATTATCTAGACCTATCATCTCCCCCAACTAGCCTTTTACTTGTCCCCAAGAAAAACACTAGGGATACTGATTGTACTATAAAGTAATCTATCTCAAGTCCATAATTGTATTAACTCCTTGAATCTGCTTCAAATACAAACCTTGATATGTTGCAAACCGCCCCATTCCGATAACTCTTTCTTTCTCACATTCATCACCTTTATCCCCAGTCCAATGTGAAACTGGATAGAAGAGAATAGGTGACTGAAAGGTGAGTGGTACCCAATAAACTCCTTTGTTCACTCCAATTGCTATATACTTATGTATCCTTTGAAGCATAGTAGTAAAATTATACACAAAATGTGGTTCCTTCCGCTGTAATTTAGGGGTCAAACTATTCCACCTATTTTGTACATATTTGTAGCACTATTGTCTAATACCCATCGCTAGCATCTACATTCTTTCATAATCTTTCTTCGTGAGTTAATTGATTTTCTTGCCCACCTCTTTATGGTTAATGAGTTTCAGCCATTCATCAATGACTGCATCAAGGGTTTTTAGCCTCTTTTCTTATGGGGAGAGCCATTGATTTCTCTTTTTCTTCATACTCTTCTATTATCTCACCCCTGAGTTGTTCATTTCTATAATAAGATGCAAGTGCCCATATTTGAAGATCCCCTACAAACATTAGAGGGTTCCATTCTGTCTCATCTGGCACTACATAGTTGTGTAAATAAAACTCACACAACTGATCATGTTCTTCAGGTGTAGAAGCAACAAAGATTTCAAGAAACTCAGAAGTTCTACTCATACCAACAAAATGTTTACTAATTAATCTACTAAACTAAAAACATAAAAATCTTTCTTGTAAATATAATGCATATGTTCTTGGTGGAGGTCTACATCTTACAATCTATGCAACTTTATCTACTACTTCCTCCAACCAGACTATTGATCTGTTCAACTCCATATCTCTCTTTTCCAGTTCCTTTACATCTTCTTCCTTTTCTTTCTTCCATTTCTCCTTTTCATGTGCAAGCTCATTAGTCACTTTCCACAATTGATAGCCAAGTGACAAGGTTGTGTGGTAATCAGGAGTTCTAAGTGAAGGAGGTTTATGATCTGGCATTTCAAGTTCTCTATCCTCTATTTTAGTCATGGCCAATTGTGCCAACAAAACAAGTTTAGCGCAATGGCCATACCACTATAGTTTATCCTCCATCTCCTGCATTTTTGCTTCTCTTTCCTTGTCCTTTTGTTCATAATTTTGCACTAACTCCTCCTATTTAATCCTATCCAATGCCTCTTGGAGTTCTTTCCTTACATCTCTTTCTTCTATGTTTACTTCCTCTATATCTACAAACTGTTCATTACCTCCCTCTTCATAGTCTCCATGAATGGGACTATCTAGGGTTTTTGTCCGTAATTTCTTAGTAGTAAATATATCTTCTGATTCTGAATCAGAAGTTGTTAGTACATATCTTTTCCTTTTTTTTGGCATATTCACATCACCAGGGGCATTCCCCTTTACCTCAAAGTCTATTTCTACAATTAGGACATCTTCCTATTTTTGTTCCTTTCTCTTTTCTTCTTCCTTTGGTTCTTCTATTTTCCTTCATGTAGCTTGTCCCCTCAATATACTAAAGCATCTAGGTGTGAGTATTTCTTTCTCAATTTTCTTCTTTCCCTTTTGAACACTCTTCTTCTTCTTTGGAACATCCTCTTTCTTCTTTTGAATATCCCTCTTTTTCTTTGGAGTATCCTTCATCTCTTCTATTTTAGAGGGTGTAGAAGAGGTGGATGCACTGCCTCTCTGACTCTTTGATCTTTGTGATCTAGAAGAAGATGGTATTTCCTATTTTATAGGTGGCCTAGATTCTGGTTCTTTAGGTTCCTCATTGTTAGACCCCACCTTAGATTCCTAAAATTACTTTTCACTTTAAGGTAATTGTTCTAATGAATTATGAGATTATGAAATCTTGAAAATTATATATTATGATGGAATTATGCAATATTATGTTATTGTTTTCAATAGAATGATGATGGTTACTTGATACTATAGATTTGATGAAATGCTATGAGATGATTCTTTCTTTAAAGCAAATGATTAATGAAAATTCTATGATATGATCTTGATGTAATGGTTTTCGGCTAACTACCATTTGTTTTCCTGAGTGGAAATGTAGGAACGATTGGAGCACCTCTAGAAAGAGAGGGGGAGTATCACCTGGGAGAAGAGTGTTCAGTTAGGAATCTTCAAAATAAAATGCCATTTGAGCTCTATTATGATCGAGTATTGATTTCATAAACCTTTGGTTATAATTTCTAGGGTTTCCTTAGCATACTAGAGACAAGTCAACCTAGGGTACCTAGTTATATTATGACCTTTTGTTGTGTTCGTTATGGTAATATTTGGGTTTAAAGTAATTCTCATGGTTAATATATACGTGAATATATAGGAATAGATATATGTGTGTGAACTAGTGAGCATACATATGCGAGTATGTATCTATGTGTAATTGGATGTAAACATACGTACGTAGGCAAGATGTATATCGACGTAAGTACGTAGACATTCATGTGTGAAAAGATATTTATACACCTTCATAGGTTTATAGTGGGAGTATGGACACATGCATAAGTATATTCAAATCATTCTATGTGTAGTGCTAAGGATGTTGTTACTTGATAGATAATGTTATTTTCGAGTAATCTCATCAGTATATCATCATGATGAATAACATCGACAATCTTATAAGGAATAATTACTATACTATCTTAAATCTTAAATGTTAAGCATTTATAAATACACTCTAAGATAAAATAAACGACTAAGTGAGCCGTGAGCTTATTGTTTTAACTTGACTCCTCAAAAGGAGGAGCATAATATAATATTAGAGGATTGCATCTAACAAAATAGAGTATAATTGATGCTTGTGATGACATAAATATGCTTAGCGTGGATTTTGTTTAGCCACGACCACTAAGGTGAAGGTGGCAAAAGTTATTAGTTTCAATGTTTCAATCAATACTAGCTGTGACATACTTCATAATGTCTAAGACGCCAATGTGAAGCCATATTGGTTGCAGTAGTAAACCTTGAACGTGGCAAAAGTCTAAATTCAAAGATTATTAAAAATTATTTTGAGACTGCGGGTATTCTCTCCAAAGTAGGGTATGTTTCCAAACTTGTAACTCAGAATGCCACGTATGGGTACGTGACCATCTTCCATATAAGCCGATGCATATTAGCTACTATACTCTTAACCATTTCTTTCCTTTTAGTTATCAAAATTTCCCTTTGAAAGACTTGCTAATCGTGTGAAATCGATTACACATCAGTTGGCTAACCGTTTCATGTATTGATCAATAACAAGTTATTCCTGGAGATCGATAAGAAAATGATGGTGAATGGAATTTTTGGGGATAATAACTGAAAACGAAGTTCAGTTATCAACACCATCCTTACACTCCAGGCGGTTACTTGGATGCAGTTACTCAATTGTTAATGGCACATTTTTCTCCTTTAGAGTATGGGAAAACTATTGAATGGAGGAGATATTGGATGCTATCAAGAGAGACATTGGAGGCGATTAAGAGACTAGCAACATTTTTAAATGAGGATTAGAGGAAAACTTATGGGGGGTCTTTGTACCATCCTTTGCTCATATAGGAGGGTAGACATGAAAGAAGAATAGGCTGACAATAATGAAGAATATATTAAGAGCAGGCTATGGTAGAAGAAGTCGATATTCTACATGTAGCTCAAGCAGCAAATAAGAACCAGTGAATAGAGAGAGAGAGTTGTGTTTCTAAAATGAAGAACCGGTTTGCTGAACAAAGCTTTGCAGTGCGAGACTAGCTATTCTTGAGCAGGTAACCCGATAGTAAACCATTTCATCTCTACTCTTGAAGTTTAAGGAACACTTAGGTTGTTCAGTTTGTAAGCAATTTTGTTTACTATCATTCCATGAATGAATTTATATTTGATCTCAGAGTTAACTAAGCTAAGTTGCTACTTGGTTGACGAAATCTTCATAACTCATAAATGAGTATAAATGCGTAGACAATTATTATCTTGTTTGAAAGGGTATAGCTCCAAGGAGATTAATAGACTTTTACTGTAATGTTGGAAATGGATAGAAGTTTCCTGTCAGTCTACAAGTTCCATAACATTTGCCTAAGACTTATTGTTGTATTTAGAACTTAAATGTGCACAATGAGATTGGAAGCTATGCATTACTTATGAGTGTTCGAACCATGATTCTAGAATATGGGAAAAATTAAAGTAATGAATTAGTAAGTACAACTAAGTACTAATGTGGAAAGATTGCCAAAGCAGAAAAGGATAGAGTCCTTGTGAGGTGATAATGGTTAATTAAAAAAATCTGTAGCGAGGCAGTTTTGCAAATAAACCATCTCATGCAAGAACATTTATTAGAATTCTTAAAACTCCATGTTGAGAAGGTTCAATTCTTGATTGCTTTGGAATGATTTAGTTTCCTTAAAGGCAGTTCAGGGTATCTTACCCTCAAAACCTCCTTGGCATAGTCATGTCAAGGAATGAATCATGAAAACTACCTTAGATTATTATGATACTCTCTTCATTCTTAAAAGAAGATATGAAAACATAGCCTTGTGGGTATAAAACCAAGCTAGAAAAATTGGGAAGTGAAGAAGTGGAGGAAAAAGTAAGGTATAGATATTCTTGTTTTTCTTTATTAACTAATTGTTGAGTGACCTTGTAATATAAATTAGGTCCTTGGAAAGGAAAACCTATTTTCCCAGGTGGGGTATTTGTAAAGGATTCCTTTATACTATTATATAACCTTATGTATGTCTTGATAACGACTTAGTGTCATCCATATTGCTAAAGATGTCTAAGAGGGGGTGAGAAGGTAAAACCCTTGAACCATGTACTAGGGCTTGAATTAGAGGCAAAAGCCTAGATCCTAGTTGTTGCAAATATGTAACAAAGGGATTCAATTCCCAAGTAATTTGACCAAACTTGTAATATGTTAACTTGGTGAGTAAGCACTATGTTAATCAAACTTATTGTAAGAAGGGACCAGTTGGTCTACAATTGTTTTTATCCTTAGCTAACTAGATTTCATCGAATCACATGGAGAACTAAAACCCTAAGGAAGTTCTATTCTTATCGGAGAACTAATTCAAGAAGATGTCATTTTGTGACAAGAATTGCTTAAAGTATTATCACGAGAGTTTTCACTCTCAATGGTTTGGGTAAAGACTCAAGCAAGTGGTTGTAGCGAAGACCCAAGAAGTTACATGAAAGTAACTCAGGTGTTCAAGTCAAAATTAACCAACAACCCAAATGGATTATTTACCATGTGAATCTCCTCTTTCTAAGGGAGGACTCCTTAACGAAGCTAAAACACTGAACATTCGAGACTGTAACAAGAAGAAGAGATCTTCAACTTAAGACTAATATCTATTAGTAGTTATGTTTAAACATTTTTTCAATAAATAAAGAATGTGAGTAAAGATGAGGTAATGAATTAATGAGCACATTAGGTGCTATAGTTGCAAGATTTCCCATACAATAAAAGGATATAATCCTTGTTTCCCTTTCGATAAATGAATTGTGATTTGAATTACTTCCTTGAAATACAAAACTGTTTCATTGTAAGTGTCCCAAACCCTTCTAGGGTTTTGTATTGAGTTGAATACCACTCAGTAGAGGGTATTATGTTAAGGAAGGTTGCCTTGTCAGCCATGACTAGTCAGGTCAAGTTAGTTGTTTGTATTAGCAAGTAAATACTAGGTAAACCACTATATGGGAAAATACCCCTTGAATTATGTTTATCCTGAACCAGTGGCAATTGCCAAGACCCGATAGATATGCCAAGTACCCCGGGGGTTCGAGAACGATATAACATCTTATCAACTCATTTGAGTTATGAATAATAAGACAATTTATGTTGATTTATAAGATCTTTGTGAATATTTATTAGGTGGAACAGTTAGTTCCAATATACCCTAGGTCAGGAAAGGTATTCCAAGTTGAGTAGGGTGGGTGAACATGTGACTTCACTCTTGGTAGCGAATGTATCAAAGACACAAATAATATGGCCATAGTGACTGTAGTAGTCTCTGTGTGCACTTGTCGGTTCACTATGACCTGGATACTTAGCTAGTCAGAGATGTCACACATAGTTGGAAGGTATCCATAGTTGTGTGATGGTATTAGTTAAGTAGCGCACAATGCCAAATCTTAGATGGCATAACTAAGAGGGTTCCTAGCTTAACCCTTTGTTGAAGGGAGGGCCCCTTCTAGTTAGGAAGGTGTGTGGGGGACCGCTTAAGTCCATGGTTGGAGGTAAAGCACCTAGGTGATGCTCTCCCTCTTGCAGATAACATGCCAAGTCTTGGAAGACAGAAAGAATCCAAATAAGGATCTCTGACCTAACTCTCTTTTAGAATTTGATTATAGTTTACTAAATTGTAATCATTGATTTGAAATACAAAAGTGTTAGATGTTTATTCTCTTCAGTTTAAAAATATTGTATAAATGTTTTGTTATATCTTTATGGTAAAATTTATGCAGTAGCATATTCCTAATATAAAAAAATTATATCTCTTTTCACCTATGTTTTTAGTTATTTACTATTTGATGAATAATTGATGGTAACTCTTTGTAAGGAGTAGATTGTTACACTAATGCTCACCTTGGCTATGGGTAGGTGAAGCCATAGGTGAGACATGAGGGTTTTCCTCTACAAGTTCATTTTGGGGTTTTGCATCCTTAGGTACTACGGGTTCATCCTGGTGGAACCTTCAAGATTTCATGTTCCATTGATCTAACGTCTTTACTTTGGAGGCTTTTGGTTTGGAAATGTTGTCAAGGGTTTAGGGTTTTATGTTGTAGGGTTGGTTTTCCTTAGCATGTTTCCTTCGTTGTAATCCTTGTTCTTTTGGTCTAATATTTCATTGACTTACTAGTTGGGTTCCCGGTTGTCTAAGTTACATCCTAAGCCTATGTACCCATGTGGTTACCAGCCCCTTATGCCTAGGTTTCCTATTTGCCCCATTCCTCATTTTACCTAGGTGGTTCTTTCTTTATGAACAACTTTGAAGCATGTACTAATTTCCGTTGTGGGAAGTATTTGTATCACCTATCACTGAAGCCTTAACATTCATCAGTTTCATTTCTGCAATGAGTGATAATCCCATTTCCTTTGCATTGCATATCACTACAAGCATTTGGCCTTTCATTTTACTTCAGCGACGCATTATGGCTTGTGTTTCCTTCACATCGTTGAGGTCCTTTTGCTCACTTAACCTTTTTCGTGACATGCGATGGCCTTTGTTGTCCCTTCACATCACGTCAGTTCTTCACATTGCGAAAAAAAATTTACCGCTTAATTCATTTGAGCAATGAGTGATGGGAGGTAAAACAACTATGGGTCGTGATTAAAGTGCCACTTGTCAATATCTTGTGCCATCTCCTACATCGCCTATCGTTGAAGACCTTTTCATTTCGAATAAATTGCAACGATGAATGATGAATGGTGGTGGGATTCTATTTTTATTTACATTACTGGAGGTCTTCACATCGTTAAAGTATGAATGGAACTTTGAAGTATTACGACAACAAGCGATGAGCAATGGGAGAATATTCTAGCAAAGATGATGTAGGAGGTGGTATAAGGATGTGAACATGAATATTCATGTGTCATTCCATCCCTTCAATAAATCGTAGAGGAAGAAGAGGCATGTGTTCTAATAGGAGATAAAATTTTATAATAAAGACTATCATGTTAGGCACATTTTCTAGTTATAAGAGTCTTCTTAATTAGTGTAGAGTCCTTATTAGACTTTTACACTCTCAAGCTTTTTTGTTGAATTAAGACGTGTTCCTCTTCCTACTTTTTTTGGAAGAGTTGATAGTTTCTCATAGTTTGTTAATAATTTTGGAATAAGAGGACTCTCATAGACCCTCTTTATATGGATAATCTTATGAGAGATCAACTAGCTATATTTTTGCATGAAATAGATTGAATATAAGATTTGTTATACTTTGTTATGAATCTTTGTGTACGTTCGAATTACAATAATGAAGGATACTTCAATTGCATAAATTTATGAGTTAGTATTGGAAGGGAGACATTGTGGATTATAGCACCTGAAGCAAGGGCCACTTGAGATACTACAAAATCCATGTTATCTTAGATGAATAGTTAGATTGTGAATTGTAATTTCTAAATTGTAGTTTCCATTTTACCTTATATTGAATGCTATATTGTAATTTTTGAATTGAATTTTCTAATTTACATTTTGTTGAATTTCATTAATCAATCAATTGAATTAGGTCACACTACAACATAAAAAGTCACTAGTTACAATCTGTAAAAAGATAAGCACCCATAGCAGTTACTAAGGTCACTTACACCAACGACTATTTACTTAACCTATTTCCTAAATAGGAGTTATTTCAAGTTAGAAATATTTTATATGAATTTATTTTTGTTCAATTACCTATACTGAATCGATTAAGAAAGTCTAGGATTCTTAACTACATATATAGTACCAACATCATCTCAATATTATGATTCCCTAGTTGACAATTTAATGAAGCCCCATTTTTAACAATGAACTACTTAATTTGGGATCTGTAGGTTTGTTAATTCATGTGTGCTATCTACATCAGTTGATTAGACATAAGGGGAAGTTCTAAATCTTCAAATCAAATATCAATTGTCCATTCTACATCCTCAACATATATAAATTAAACCCTCTCCAAAACAAAACCATAACACTCTCCATTGTAATGCCATGTTGCAAGTTTGAGGTGAATGCACACTCCACCATCAACACATCAACATAAAGATCACATCAAGAGGATCCTTGGAGGCCATTAGAGTATTTCCAAGCTTATTGGGTGTACATTCATCCTATTCTTGCTCAAATGGAGGTGTGATAAAAAGCAAGGTATTTAAGGTTCATTTCATTTTAAATATTTATTTTTTTATTTCTCCCCTTATTCCCCATCATATACAATACATAAGACTGGAATATAATATTGTATCCACCTAATGTGGGCATGGTAGAGAACTCAAGAAATAGACATAATTCCAATTATAAAAAGAAGAATACCTTGATATGCAATGTTTTTTTCTATACAAATAATTTTAAGAAAAAAATTGTCTCCACACACAAACACAAGCAATATTTCTTTAATAATCTTTCTTCACAAGTGTGTCATTCCAAAAGATATCCCAACCCCACATTAAAATGATACAAAACTTCCAACAAGAATGAGAGAGAGAGAGAGAGAGAGAGAGAGAGATTTTCCAAGTAATAGGGGGGAGTTATGAAAGAAAAAGAGATTTCTTCCCTTTTGTTTCATTCGATTCCAAAAAAACCTAACCCCTTTTTATTTTATTTTATTTCTTACTCTAAACTAGTTCAAAAGTGGTTATTTATAATTTTCATATTTTCAAAAATAAATATTGCACGTAAAGATATTTTCACAATAACATCTCTACCTTAGAAAATCACTAACATTTCAAATTAAATTAGTTCTTTTTTTCAAATGAATGACACACACAACTTAAACAAATTTATCAAGCATTAAGCCCAAACAACCTTTTAAAATTTCAATTACATTTTAAAGTATCACAATATTTAAATACATGAAACTATTCCATGAATTTAATTAACTATTTAACTTTCACATTGAATATATATAGGTAAATTGTAAAAATTCCATAGTATAATTAAATGTGTGAACGAAAGTGGACATAAATTACTATTTTATTTACAACACATGGATCTAAAATCAACTTTGATTTGGATCCTAGTTTCACAAAATATCACAAGATACATCCCATATTTGAACCAAGTGAGATGGGGAGATACACATGACATATTTACTCAAACTAAACCATCTACAATTAACCACCATTCGAGCAAAACCCATCCTCTACACACTAAATGAAACATCAAGTTAACCTACTCCATATAAGATAGTTACAATATCAAAATAAATATATACAAGCAATCATACTTATTAAAGTATATGATCAAGTCTATACCCTAGAATCTAGTGCATAGAAAGTAAATTAAATTAGTGAAATTAAATTACCATATAATAGTTGTCTCTAGAAAAGTGAAAATAGCTCACAAATGCTTACTTCATTATTATGATTATTTAATAGGAAGTAAAGAACTACAAATATATATCCTTATAGTTTCCAAATTTGATAAGGATAAGGATAAGGAAAAAGTTCAAAAAGTAAGGGATTTCTTATCCAAGTTTCCAAATCCAGTGGGGATAAGAAAAAAAAGTAAAATCTCACGGATTGTGCAACTCATTATCATATCCTATTCTAAGTAATTAGAAAATAATTATCTAAGTGAGCTTAAATAACATGTACAACATTATACTTAGGATTAAGTTATATCTTCAAGTAATACTATTATAGTAACTCATCCCTTTAAATACAACTTAAAGAGATGATAAAACAGGTAAATATGTAATGATGTGTCTCGACTACAAGGCCATGTTGGTTACCATGTACAAATAAAATCTCATATTTGAGGAAAAGGAGAAAATCCATTGGAAAAAACTCTCAAAATTGAGAAAGAAAGGAATAAGAAGCCCCTTTAGAAGAGTGTTCTAAAATTCTTGCCAAACAAGGTGCATGTGTGTCTCCACAAACAAGAGATCTAGAAAAGAAATGTAGAATGTCACATAGAAAATATTGTAATAGGTCCCTTTGTAATACATGATGCATCTTCCTTTTGGAAGAAAGAAACCTAGAGACATGTCAAACTGTTAAATTCCAACTCAAACATGGAATGTAGAAAGGAATTAGGATGTATGATGTGAAAGTTGTTCATGTGTCTCAATGTTGATTTTGAACTATTACTATGCCATATAAGATTCAAGAACAATAACCACTGAAATGTGAGACCTAGACCATGTGAACTAGAATGTGTCAAGTGAGTAGCATAATGTGGTAGAGAGAAATAAAATCTAGAATAGGAGATGATGCAACTCGATATGAGTTATCATCATAGAGAAGAAAAATTTCATCAATACTATCATCAAGATCTAAAAGGTGAGTATTCACAAATAGATGTGAAATGCCTAGTAGTTATAGTCCTCCCAATGAAGTGGATCATGTAGAGATGAAGAAAACTATTGATGAGAATCACTGGAAGCTCTCAAAGAAGTGAATTTGAACTCTATAGTAGTAATAGGAGGACATGAAATTTCCTCCAAAGTACATGTGGCATAATGTATGTCAACCAAATAGATTGATCATCCCATAAGGATGTGTCCACACAAGAAGGGTCATCAAAAGTATCAATATCATCCACAAGTGTTTGGTCCTCCAGGGTAACATCACTATCTGATAAAGATTTGTAGTCTCCATATAACTATTGGATGATTTCCCTAGTAATGAAAGGGAACTTAGTGTGCTCTATATGGTGTAGAATATCCATAGAAATAGGAATGCATATTATTTTGTAGATCCTGTCATTGTTGTTAAACCATGTAATATGTTGTTCATAGTTAAGTTTGGCTTAGGAACAATCCTACTCAAAGCAGTGGTTCTTTATCCCTTATTTCTAAGACAAATAGTTCTTTGAAGTTATCCTTAATATAATTATTGAATTTAATGCTAAAATCTATTACAAAACCACTTAAAGTGGAACGTTGTCTCAGTTCATGATTATAATAACCACATAAAATATTTTCCTTATAACCCAATTATTTAACTCTCTCCTTAGTGACAATAATTTGGCATTTTATAATCAATGCAAGTATGATTGCTACTAGAAAAAATTCTAGAGTGGTCTAGATTCTGATGCTTTACAAATGCTCAAGATAGGCTCTATGGTTAAAGTATAATTTTGAGATGAAACCAATAATACATAGTTGGATGCCAATTTCCAATACAAAACATCATCAATAAAGTGCATTTATAGAATTGCAAAATCTCATTGAGAAGTACAATATCATAGTAAATATATATAAGTGATCATACTGGGTGCATACACATGAGGTGTTTTATTAGCTAATGGTTAGAATAAATTTGAATGAATTTAGTACATGTGGATAAGCCAACACATGGTCAAGTGTAATCTTAAACCTTCATTAAGCTTAAGCCTTACACTCAAAATAGTCTCCTACTACCCAACACACTTATCAACAATGTAATAAATCTGCAATGACATTATGAGGTACTACAAAACCACCATGGCATCATTTTCTATAAGGTATATTTATATTGTACCTAGATTTAACTATGAAAAGTGGAAGGAGCATTTGAAATGGTAATTTTATCTCTTCTATTAGAAGCCAGACTTGAGCCTATTGAGAAAAACCACATTCTAGATAAGCCAAGAAGTAAGCTAGAAGCATGTTTGGGAACCAAAAGTTTAAATGACTCAAAGAGTGTAAAATAATAGAGAATTAATGAAAAATTAGTCTAGAGCTACAATAAGACTCAACTAACAAGGTTGAAGGTGCACCTTAGGAGGTAGATGTTGAAGTTTTAGTGGATTATGATTTTCATTCAAAGGAAACATTGGAAGATCCTACAAGTAGTTCTCATTGGATGGAGATGGATATTGAATTTATAGGAGTATGATCAATATCATAGTAAATAGTATGCTCTACAATCAAAGACTTCACCTAGCTTTGTCTATCTAATTGAATGGTGGAATTGGTGTTAGACTCCCCTTGACCCTAGAATGACATACGTTGAAATATTTAATGGTGACTCAAATTGTGTTGAGGAATCCCAAGAGAATAACTTGAAAATAATACTACTGGAAGGGGCCTACAACCCCATACCAGTAGTGATGAAATTCAAGATGAAGTTTACAAAATCAAATCCCTTTGAACCTAGAGTTTCAAAATATTTAAAAGAAGGGGAGGATGATTTGTAAGTGTCCTTTATGACAAGTCCCCCCACTATCAATTTGTTTCCTTTTGCTGAGCCATTTTAACAATTTTGAGTTGTAGCCATCATCAACAATGATATCTATAATGGTCAATTGTGTTTCCTTTATTATTTTTAGTTTTGGTTCTTTCTAGGTGAGTGTGTGTGAGGTAGAATGAAGTCATTAGAATCAATTAAGGAAGCCATGAGAAGGCCTATTTGTTGTATTCACTACTAAAATTGTGAAGATTTGCTTCATTCACTATTTTGTGTTTTTTTTGTTGGTTTATTTTTTATTCTTTATCTGCTACAACAAAGCATGCAATTTGTAGCCTCATAGATTATCTACCTCAGTGCATGTAATTTACAGCCACAAAAATAATTTGCATCATTTATGCATTCATGGAAAAAACTGATTGTGATAAAACTATCGATATACCCATTGAACCTATAGATACAATGATATTTTATATGTATTTTCTAAAAATGTTCTACTTTTTACCTGTACCCACCAAGATGCAAATGCATATAACAAATAGAATGCCCATCAATTGAATCCTCTCCCTACTATTTTTAGAAAGGAAAGGTGACTTCAATTCCACATAAATTATCATTAAAGAAAGTCAGCCTGTTGCCATCAGAAAAGAGAAGAGGAGGAGATCGATCCATATCAAATGAAGACAATGACCGTCCACCATCATATTCATCTTAACAAACACACCAGAAGAATAATTTCTTTAAATTGCAGTAAAATCTCAAAGAAGACATTTCTTTCTATCACAGTAAAACTCAAAGAAGGTTCATTCAATGATCATTGACCACACATACAGAGGCCAAGAAGTGCCCTCCTTAACGAAATAACTTAAAAACAGCGTCCACTGTGGGCTGAAATCCTCTACAACACCCATCAACAAATCTAGATCTAGAATTAAAACTAAATAAACCCAATTAAAATGGACAAGAACAGCACAAATGCGGACAAGGTAGCAGCTTTTATTGTTTGAGATCCACCACTAGTCTTCACTGGCGGTGGAGGTGCGAGCAGAGGAAAGACAGGCGTAGGTGGATCAGAATTAAATGGCGGTGGCGGAGGATGCCTCCAACTGGGCGGAAGCCCCTGCCCAACACTCACATTCGCCTCAAACCTCAACCCTTGTGCACACTCAATCCCATCTTCTGCAGCGGAAAAGAAATAGTTCATCCCGGGTATAGTCAAAGGAACAGAAACTGTAACAATGGTGTTCGGCAGGTTGGGATCCTCTGCCAAAAACATAGTAGTATCGTCATCCTGCGAGTCCTCATAATCACAGTTATTGTACGTCGACGCGTTGTATGTCTGTACAACACTATGGTTGTAGTTGGTGTTGAAGACTGCAAGCAGAGAAACAAATTGAGCCCTGTTAGAAAGCTTTAAAATTAACAGATGAAATGAAAAATGGTGAAAATTGTTCGCTTACTCAAATAGTCGCCGAGGCTAAACGTCTGGTTATTTGCCCACTTGGTGTAATCAGTTGCAGATGTGTTACTCTGATCATCAAATGACCAACCGGCGGCGCCGCCTACTGTGAAATTTTGATACGCCTCTGCTCCACCTGCAATATAACACATGAAAACAAGCCCAACAGCAGCCCATAACCCATAGCCCATTTCCATAGCTCCAGATTTAAAAGACTGTGATTTGACAGACTGATAAACTGCTAATGTTTTTTCACTTCTCTGTGATATTACAGACTGAAAAACTGGTGCTTACCTCATAAATGTCCACTGACTTGAGGCGTATATATTAATGGCAGTTCCCCTTCTTTTAAGGGCTTTGACTGTGCTCTCTATTTTCCATGGCTACCATTTTGCAGCCGACACTAACCACTACTTGGATTTTAGTTATACCAGACAATTTGAATTATTTTATTACATTTCAAAATAAATATGTACTTGAAAACTTATCTGGTTCGGGTGTTCTAAGGCATAGTTGGCTGTTCAGAAAGTCAACAAGTATAATTAAACAATAGATTTTATAGTTTAGTGTATTAAAAATTAGTTTGTGTGGGGTGTGCTGTTCTTGATATTCAAATCCCACATCATATGGGAATTGAACAACTTTAAAGGAGAGTAACTTTCACCAATTGGCTTGCATATGAATTTGTGTAGTTTAATATTTTTTAATTTAAATTGATCTTGAAAGCCTTCACTAATTAATGTTAATGTATGATTGGGTTATGTTTGACTTAATCTTACATGTGAGAGAATTGTGAAATAAGATAATTTATAATGTATTAGTTCTTCTAATGAAGACAAGATATAAGGTTAAATATTATTATTCTTTTCATTTGGAAGTTTTATTGAGTAGAGTGTTTAAATTCGTAATGTTAATTTTTATTTAGTTTAATATTTATTTTGAGAGAATGTCTAAATATAATTATTTATTGATAAATGGTGTAATTTTTCATGAATCTTTTATCTATCGTATTCATATACATTCTTACTTGTAAGATTTGACCCAGTGGTAGTCACTCAAGATCAAGAGAGCTAAAAGCACGCATGAAGATTCAAAAGATCAATATAAAAATGTAATGTTATTATATTCAAAGATGCATGTGTAAAAGAGATGCTCAATAATGACCTGCAAGTGGGTATTTATAGTATACACCACCAAGGTATGTGAATGTACAACTAGCGTGGGATGAAAGAGATGGAGTGACATGTGTGCACATATCCACCAAATAAGGAAGTATAAGTCACATGTGAAACCTACCCAAATACATACCTACCTATAAAAGCATATCATATCCTATTGGGTGATCCCATAATAGTGGTTTACAATTTTTGGCCAAACTGGACATTGAAATTATTATTTTTAACTAAATCTTCACATTCGGGCACCTATAGCGGCTAAACTGTGAGGAATTTGAAGATAGTGCAAACTAGAGTCTCATCAAATTTTGTCTGTAGATTCTAAAAATATTTTTTTCAAAACTTTTGGAATCAAATTGCACTTGTTTTTCCATCTCCCATGAAAATAGATTTTTTTCAGAAAACAACATTTTTAAAAAGTGATGCACACCGTATAACACATAACTTTTTTTCCCTGAAGGATAAAATTCTAATTCTTTCAAATTTAGATTTGTAACTCTGATATCTAGATAGATGAATGGGTCCTAAAAAATGTGTAGCCATGTTAGGTACTCATGATGCCTAAAATGATTATATTCCCCTCAAAAAAATAGAGAAAGAAAACCCATAGGACAAAATGGTCCCCCCAAGGAATCCTTAAAATGGAGAAAATGTGATTTCCTAGGTGTGTAAATGTGTAATAAAGGAAATAAACTAAATGCAAGGAAACAAATATTCACCACCCCCATAAGTATGGCTTAGGTGGATAGGAAAGAAAAGATAGATGAATGGGTCCTAAAAAATGTGTAGCCATGTTAGGTAATGTGCAAAATGATCCCCTCAAAAAAATAGAGAAATAAAACCCATAGGAAAAAGTCCCCCCAAGAGAGAATGTCCAGGTGACCCCCCTCGAAAGAAGTGAGAAGAATAAAAATTCATCCCAAAATAGAGAGAAGAAGAGATACCAAACCCCCCTCAAGTAGCCTCATGTGCCAATGGTAGATGCTTGATATAAAATGCTAAAGATGGTCTAGGATCGTCAAACAATATATATCCCCTTATGAAGAAACTAGGCAAAAGGTGTATGTAAGATATCTTTCCATTATTGAAAGGAATATGAAAGAAGAAAGATCATAATGTAGGATGTCTTTGGAAGCTAATTAGGTGTCAACATGTCAATGGTGAGAGTTGCCACAGTCAAATCAAGATTTTTAGGCCTAACTAAAGAAAGTGACAATTCAAAACCTTGTGGAAACAAATGTAGAATAGAATCAAACATGAAGATGGCTTCTACAAATGTTATTCAAGGATCTCTAAGTTAATGCCAAACTATGAAAAATATTGATAAGATGAATTAGGCGCCATATGTATAAAATTCAAGTACATTAATGATAGATTTATGATTCTCACAACTAAACCAAGGAGAATCTAGTACTCCTATAGAAGATGTCAACATGAATGATGAATAAGTCAAATTTGTGGACTTGATAAATATCTATAAAATATATCACTATAGAAGCATATGTAGGTAAAGAAAGAACAAAAACGTCTAAATATGCTCTCATGATAGCCAAATAAGATATGCAACTCCATATGAGCTAAATTATCAAAGAGGAGATGTATCTTCTCAACGATGTCCTTTAAGTCTAAAAGATGGCACTCACAAAACAAACCTGATATATATATCAAGTGCTCATCCCAAGGAGTTATCTCTAGAAGATGATGTATGTCCTACAAAACAAACCTAATATATTTTCCAAGTACTCATCCCAAAGAGTTATCTCTAGAGGATGATGTATGTCCTATTGTACTAAATCACTAAAATTCATAGATGAGCAACACTAGAACCAATAGAAGCAATAAATAATGGAGATGAGATCCTGGTGCATGCCATCTAACTATACTACATATCCTTGGATGATGTATCTAGTACTGTAATATGTTTCAATATGAATACCATATGTATCTATTGATGTCAAGTCAAAGTAAAATATTTTAGAAAACTAATTTAATTTTTCCTAAATAAGTTGCTAATCATGAAACCAACAAAAAAAAAGTAGAATCACAAAATTATGCCCCCCACCCCTGCCATATCACCAATGAAGAGGTCCCCCAACACAAAATAATTTTGGTACTTTACATTTAAGCTAAAGTGATCTTGATCTCAGTGTATTATCAAATGTCAAATTAGGCCATAGAGATAAAATTATATTTTTATAATATCTAATAGAATGAGATAAATCAAATTGCACTAATGAGAATTATATGAAAAATGATACACTTTTCTTTAAAAAATATACCAAAAAGTGTTACTAGATATGAGTCCAAACAAAGCCCTAGAAGTTCTAAAAATGAGAACTATTTAGCATCACTTATTCGAATCTATGATTTCTAGAAAACACAAACACCAAAATAAAAAATTATTTGTATCATTATGAAGCTCTTAAAAAATTAAGCCATATAAAAAAAATCCTCAAAAAAGGAGCCAATATGAGTAAAAAAAAGGCTCCAAAATCAAACTGTTGATGGTGAGGGGGTAGGTTGGGAAGGAAGAAAATGATGACATCATACTGACATTATTCTAACATCAACAAGGAATATTTTAAGATTCTACCATAATATCTTTGATTCTCAAAACTAATAAATGATTCCAACAAAATTACCAAACTAAGAAAAAACTATTGTTTCCAATCTAGAAATTACTGTTGAATTTGTAAAAAAATCTTGTTGGCAATTAATGGTGGTTTCTCAATAGATAGTGTGCAAACCCCAATCCCAATACCTGCAAAACAATAAGAACAAACACATTAGGTTTTCAAATGCAAGTAAGAACAAGGATTCCCCATGAAATCCATTCACAAAGCTCAAATTAGGAAAAAAGCAATGAAGAACACAATGAAAACAACAAAATAGAGATTGAATCCTAATTAAACTAGCAAACTCATGATCCCATGGGGGAATTGGTGCTAATTTGATGTGAAAATTGGCCCTTTCCCAATTCCTATGATGCAAGATTGATGTATTCTTGATGTATTGTTGATGTATTTGTAGTGTATTTTGATGCACTTTGATGAAGGATGGTGAGTGCTTGAAACTAAAAACTTGCATAACCTAGCTAAGAACTCAATGGTATTGATGAAAATGGCTCAAGATTTGAGTATAGTAACTTTGCATAAATTGTGGATGATGAAATGAGGAGATGAGCCTCTTATTTATAGAAAGAGAATATGGATGAATGTCCAAAATTGATCAATGTGGGACTAACATTCAACCAATGGCAAGATGTCATTTGTCAACTTGTGAGTGGATGGAGGATGTGCAAGTTTTGAGGATTGTGCCAATAAATGCTTATTTTTGAATTTTGAATTTGTTGAAATGACATGCAAGAGGGAAGGAAAAATGCATTAAATGCCACTTGGCTCAAAGCAAAGGACATGTAAGATGGAGTAAATGCCTTGTTGGATGTACATGTCAACTTAGATTTTGAATTCAAACTTGGAGAATATTCCAAAAAATATGCCTTGTTGAAGGAAAATAGAGATTTAATAAATCAATTAAATCTATTTTCATGTGCAAGTGGTAAAAGTTGGAGGATGGGACATGATATGAGATTAAATTAATCAAAGTTAATTAATTTAATGGAGATTAAATGATGTGACTTATTTGACTTAAATTTGTGGATTTATTTAAATCAAATAATGAGAAGAATGTGATAAGAGATTAATTAAATAAAGATTTATGATTTATTTAATTAACAGGGATGATGTTAGATTAAACTAAATAAGGTTTTAATTTATTTAATTTAATAGACAGACTTTAGAGATTTAATCAAATAAAATTAATTATTTAATTAAATAGGGATAATTAGATCATATTGATTGATTTAATTAACAAAAGAGAGAGAGACTTAATTAGATAAAATGATCTATTTAATTAAGGGAGGGAAATTGATGAATTTAATCAAATAAGAGAATTTGATTAAATGGTTAGACCGAGGGATAATTTAGGATGAAATGGTATTAGTAATCGGAATCAGATGTGCAATGTCAATCAGTATATTTTCCATGTCTACAGATAGGTTCATAAAGGCCAATGACAAGAGGTGGCTTTGTCAAGTGACTAGTGGTAGGAGTAATGTCATTGTGGTAGATGTTGGTTATGGAAAGAATACCAATAGTGTGGCTTATATCTACAATGGCTAGTGTGGGCAGAAGTTGCCAATGTCCCTCTTGGAAGAATTTTTGTTAAGACCAAAAGGGTCATCAATTGGGGTTTTAAACCCACCAGTACACCACTACTACTAGCACTTACACCTAGTATGGGGCTAACAAGTTTGCAACAAAAAATCATATTGGTACACTTAGGTATGAAGGTTGAATATAATATTGTTTTAGTTCTTTAAAATTGATTTAACCTTCATATGCATGTGTTGTGACAACCAAGATTCTCCATACCAACATAATCCTTCTTTCATAATATTGATTCCTACAATATTTTCACCTAAGTAGGTAGGATCCCAAAGATTTCATAGGATATTTTATAATCTATATAGTCAAAGAAGGAAAAAAACTTTGACGAATCTAATCAAAGTCCTCTTATTTTGATGACATGATATTTGATCTAGCATTTTAGGCCTTTTAAACATGATGGTAGGATTATATTTGACCTAAAATGCTCTTAAATATCAAATACCCGCCATACACCTCCCAAATTAAGACCCTTATAAATCTAGCCTCCTATATCTAATTTAGATGTAACAAAAGGAAAAATTGACTTTCCTAGACACTATGGACTCAATGGTGTGTTGATATTTTCTCCATAAAGATCCAAAATACATCTACAATAAAAATTTACAAAATGAACCTCTAAATCTAGTGTGTCTATCAAAAAATTTAAATTATCTAGTTCATCATTTAATGCAAGAGAATAGTATATACTCAAATTTCAAGAAAATATAAGATTTGCAACCTAGATCTCTAAAAAGGCTCACAAGAAGCAATCCCACATTCTCTATTAGATCTGGAAATGGAGATAACCACCCAAGATCAAGAGAGCTAAAAGAAATCACAAAGAATCAAAAGATCAATATGAAATATTCACACTAGTATATATTTAAAGATGCATGTGCAAAATAGATTCTCAAAAATAATCTACAAGTGATTATTTATATGTAAGCACTTCCCAAAGGAAAATATCATTTAAAAATACTTAACCTACTTCCATTATAAAACTAAATCAACACCTTACAAAAATATTTTTTGTAAAACCATACAGATATTTTTTGGGGGGCTTAAAATAAACATCAAAACTAATCACATACATATTTTTCCCCCCTTCACCATCAAACCAATAGAAATTTCATATCAATTTTTCAAGTTTTTTCAAATGGGTAGAAGAAACTAATCATGAAGAAAAATAATAGATTAAAAGGGAGGAGAATACCTTTTTGACAAACTTGGTACCTCCTAGCTACAAACAAAAAAATAGCCTACCATTCTAATTTGTTACTAATCACTTTGCCCACAACCCAAGCCTACATGATTTTTAAACATAAGATAGAAAATAGACTACCAAAGTACCTTACTTTCCTATTAGGGCCTCCCCATTCCCAACCCTTACCAACCATCTAATCAAGTGGGTGATCTTTCCAACTAATAAACACAAAGTTATGGACAACAATTCTAGCACTTAAACCATCTAATCAAGTGGGTGATCTTTCCAACTAATAAACACAAATTTATGGACAACAATTCTAGCACTTAAAGCAATAGTATAATAGCCAAGCCTCTTATGTAAATTAACAAAAAAATCTTCTTCTAATATTATAAAATGGGTAGTTTCACCAACAAATTTGTATTCAATAAAAGTATCGTTGTTGGGAAGAACAACGCTTTCAAGAGAGAACTTAAAGAAGAGTACCTTAAAATATAATGCAAGGCATCTACTACAAACACAAAATGATAAGGAGAAAGAGGAAACCCCTACCTACCTTATGCAAGCGAAAATGAAAAGAAATAATCATTAGCACATCTAAATAGAGGCATCTTGAAATAAAATCTTCAGAAGTATACAAAATAATTCTCCAAATCCTAAATTCATCATCACAAATCAATGATAAATTTCTATTCCATTTTTTCATATTCCTTTTCAAAGTCTATAAAATACATGCATACTTCCTACTTAGAATCCTTATGCCGCTACATACCTTCCCAACTATTAATCATGTTTCTTTAGATCAACCCAATCTAAGCGGGAAAGATAATAGATGGAAGGTCTTTTGATCTTTAAGAAATCATCTTGGTAAAAAAAAAATTATAAGAAATATTCAAAAGGGTTATTTGCCTCCAATTTCTAATATGATTGGTGTCATAATCTTTGTTGGAAAAAATTATTATACCTCTATTAATATAATGGTCTAAAGTGTCAATAAAAATCGCTACTTGATACAAAAATAGGAAAGAGGTAACCTGATCCTTGTTCACTTTGTAAAATTTAGAAAGAAAACATAGGGGATTTATCATTACTCTAATGACACTCTTTACTTCTCCTAAGGAGAATGGATCGTCATGTTTCAAGACCATAACTCTATTAACTTTATTAGCCATATTTTTTTAATAACATTCCTAAAAGGTTTTTCTCTTGAAAGTAAAAACATCTTTGTAAAAACTCAAAAAAAATATAATTTGGGACTCATCATTCACCAAGGAATTGTCAATTCTTGTAGAAAATATTTTCCCTCTAATAGATTCAGCCCTCAAAAAATTGAAAAAAAATAAAACATTTATCCCCTAACTTAAGCCAATTCATTCTAGAACTCATCTTAGCTCCCATAACTTTGAAGGTAATGTTGCATCTCAATTTATGCTTCAAATCAGTAACCTTACTTTGAATTAGAAGACTACAGGGGTCACATTGAATATATTCTTCAACAACTAAAATGTTTTTTGAAGGATCCTAAAAAGAAACTCTATTTTTTGCCTTATATTTGTCAAAATTCAAAATTTTATAAATTGAGAAAAAAGAGGAAGACCAATTCAAAATATTAGAATTCCCCCTTCAAACAACGTGAAAAATAATCCAAATACTTTGAACACCTTTCAGGGAAGAACCATCTCTCAATAGAGAAATATTAAGCTTGAATAAACCATGAAAGATAGACTTGGTTGAAAAGGATTAGAGGAAGAGAAAAAAAAACTCAATGGGATGTTGATCTAAAAGGGGAAAGGGAAGGATGATAACCACATTGTTTGTAGAATAAGGGATGAAAAAAAACTCTTATCAAAGTAAAAATCTATCAAATTTAAGAAAACCATTTTTATGATCTTTCTACATATTATTCCAAAAGAACTAGATCCCATTATTATCCTTTCTACAGCCTTTAATATGATCAAACAAATTAAATTTTTTTAAAAATTTAGCCCAAAAAATAACTCATTCCCTTTCTAGTCAATATAAATTACCTTCAAATTTATTATAGTTAGTTTCAACCATATGAAAATATCCCCCCATAACCCAAGAACCTTATGAAGGTTAAAATAAAGTCATTTCCATAAATTAGACTTATAATTGTAACCATTAGGAGCACGTATGGTACATAGACCTCAAAAAAAATTACTAACAAAAATAATGACCCAAGTAGCTCTAAAGTATGGAGAAGTAGCATTTTCTACAAAATAATTATTAAGGTGTATATTTAGCATAATGAAAGAATCATCTTTCCTTTTACTATGAGTATAACAAAGCCAATGTACTAGGCTAAATAAATTGTGTATTGTCTTCCAATAAAAACCCACAAACTTCACTTCCTACAAAAGCATAAAATCTAAATATGTATTACATCTTTTAACTAAATATACCTAATAGAAAATTTTCTATAATGAGTCTCCAAACCCCTCACATTCTAACTAATTGTTAGGAAAATTATACAATTTGATCAAACCATTTCCTACACAAACCCATGAGAGAAAAGCATGCATGCAAGCTTAAATAATAACCATATGCAAAGATCAAATACATACCACAAGATAACACAAGATGTACCCTGGGAAAACCCTCAAGAGGGAAAAACCCAACCTCCAAAAGAATCCACGCTCAATGTATTATTCAATAATGAAAATATTACAATACATTTACAAAGTATCCATGAATACTTCTGAAACATCAAGCTTCTCCAATGCATCCTCCATATTTCCAAGCATGTATCCACACATCCCATGACATGCTTGACATATGCACTCCTCATAATAAATCTCAATGCAATGACAGCCAAGCCAAAACCACCAACAACCAACCTCAACCACTAAACACCAAAATTTACTTTTTGGTACTAATTTTTTTAACATTAAATATTTTTCCATGTACGACCCACACATTAAATACCTAACTAATGTTACATACAACTTTACAAGTGGACCCACATAAATATTTAATGTGTCTAAACACATCATCTAGGATGTAGCACAAATAAATATTTATTTTACATAATTAAATTAACTCATGTTATGAAAGGTGCATAAAACATATTCCTAACATTCTCCCACTTGTACACATTACATAAGGGTAAATCAATGAAATATATCATCAAAGTAATACATGAAACCACATGAATATCTAGCATTCTTTTGTGCTCCATCAACATACCTACAACAACATCCAAGATGCCCACTATATCAAGCAAGAACTCCTATCATCCCCCAACATGCCACCTATGGAGGAAGAGGAACAATCCAAGGTGAAAATGTACCAACCCAAACAACACAATCATCAAATCCAAGTGATAACAAAGGATCTAAGTTTTTTTCAAATGAAGGAAAAACCCGCATGACTAGAAATAGCAACCAAAAAAAATCTAATCCATCCAATAATTCATACCTCTAAGGTATTGAACATATGTAGAACTCATGCCAACAACATATCCAACCCGTAAATTACAATCACAAGCTCCATGTGTCAAATATTTAAATGAAGAACATACACATCCAAGAACTCCCACTACATGGGTAATGTAAAATTTAAAAATAAATCATGGCATGCCAAGCCTACTAATAGCATTACATAGAAGGTTTAACCAATCTCATGTAGTACCAAGGAACATCCACAAAGAAATAAAAATCATGCAAACAAAAATTTTGTAATACAACTCTCACCATTAGTCTCTATAGCTCTCCCAAGTTCTCCACACTCAATAAAAAAAAGAGATCAAGGAATCTCCATGTTGTCACCAAATAACAATGAACAACACATGACCACAAACATATTGATCACCATAGTTTCATACAAACCTCAATTCCATTGTCATGTGTATACAAACATTCAGGAAGAAGACAAGACCAAAGAAAGAACCTACAAATCAAAGCATGTAGCATGTCCTTCTACACACACCTCTAAATGATAAGTTGTGTCAATTAAGATCTCATTCATGAAACTCCAAATGAAAATCCTCAAAAACAACCAATTTTTCAATCTCCAAGATCAAACAAAACATGTGTATCTCATAAAACCAACATAAATGCAAGCCTCTCAAACCAAGGAAGATCAAACTCAAATTCATTCCCAAAATAGGAATAATCCTAAACTCCTTATAAAGGATGAAATCATAAATAAACTCATATGCACAAGGATATAAACATGTCAAACACCCCTCAAATGAACCCTCCAAAACTAGAAAATATAACTTAAGATCCATATCCATGAGAAGAAAAAGCATAAAACATAATGAATCTGAAAACAAGGATGGGAAATATCTCTTAGATGATTATCTACCAAGTAAAACAAGAGTTAGAATGATAATGCTCCTCTATGATACCCATAATCATGACTTACTCTAAGAAGAATCTCCTCTATAGGTCCATCACGAACTCATGTCCATATTAAAATGAAGACGCCTTGGACTTTTGTTGAAACTTCCAAAGAGTAATTTTCTCAACAAATTCCTCTAATCCAAAGAGAACTCTAACCTCACCCAAGTATCCAACTTTCCATTAGAACATGAAATTGATCAATCCATGCTAAGCTCCAAATGCAACACAACACTCTCATGAAGCTCCCAAGAAAATGGCCAATATACTCAATACCAAGAGAACTATCCAAATCAATGTCAAATCTCCAACCGCAAAGTCAAGAACACATCATGGCATCCTGATCTAACATATCCTCAAAATAAAATCATATGCTCCAATGAACATATCACGCTGCCATAAGCACCTATATCATGTAAAACTCTAACTAATATCTAGATTAAACCAAGATACAATACCAAAACCATCATATCAAACAATGATTTCCTATCAAAGTCATCAAGTCATAACCCTAACACCTCAACCAAAGACTCGAGATTCCTCCATGGCTAAACAAGATGTCAACATATCCACTCACATGAAGATAACCATCTTTTATCAATGAAACTAAAAATTTCAAAGAGTGCTCCTATAGTAACAAGATCCAAGAGCTCCTTCATGACACCTACAATCATTATAGAAGATCATCCATCACCAAGTGATGAATCCACATCATTGTCAAAGATCCTACTAAACCATGATATTGAGCTCCATGGAATCATGATAACCATTTCCACACACACTCAACTACAATACTATAAAATCTAAAGAATAAAGTGGAACCAACATCTCCAAACCAAGAATATACAACCACCGCCAAAACATCACTATCAAGACCTCTCACTAAAACATGTAACCAAGCTATCCATGACATCGTGATAAAGCACATGCTATAAGTCTCCATAACTTACTATTCAAACACTCTAACCATCATCCATCCTCTCATCTCAATACAAAATACCAATGCACAAAAGACCACGAAATAAGTCAACTAACTGAATTTACAAAAATATTGAAATGACTATGGATATAGATAATCCACATTTGAGTTATCCTATTGTAACCAAATGGTTGGATAACCCACACAACTACATAACTCATATATCTTCAATCAATGCAAAATGAAAAATCACCATCACATTAGTAACCTTCATAACAATAACCAAGAAGATAGCGTGTATATCTCAATACTCAAACAACAGATCACCCATAGATCCAATTTTCTAAGAAAATCCACAACCAAGTACCATATTGAAGGAACCAAACAAGCATTTAAGAGATAAGAACAACCTCCTAAAATATAACCACACCACCACTAATCAACTGCACACATGACAATGTCACACCAAAGATCAAGTGCACATGAACATCCATGACACCATAATCATCATGATTGGTGTACCTGTACTCAAATCACACCAAACTAAGACTCTAAGTCTCCACATGTTTCAATGCATGTCCTAAAACTAGAAGACAACTTGTGTAGCTATCACCATCAAAGCCCAAACTCTAAAAACATCTGTAAACTTGTATCAAGAAGTACCAAATCTGATAATTTGTTGTACCATCATCTAGATCTCATAAAAATGTGCACTTCCTCAATTTTTTCCTCTTGAATCATATAGATTCTCACAAAATTACACCCTAAATCTCAGGCTCCTACAAGTGATCAAATAAATACAATCCTCTCTCTACTCATCCGAGTGAAAAAACACCAACACAACTATGTAGTATTTTACAAATGGTCTCCATTTCCTATTCAAAATCACAATTTTGATTTTGTAAGAGAAAGTTATGACAAAATAACAATTTTAGAGAAACACCTAGCTTCATGGCACCAAAAACTAACAAAAATAGAAAAATATACAAACCAAACCTATAACATTATGTATTTCTCAAAGAGAGATTTTTTATGACTATTGGAAGTTGAAAATTTGACATCGTGGGTGAAAATTATGGCCTTTGGAAGAAAATTGCTTTGTTAGGGAATAAGGAGGCCTAAGTGGTCGTACAAACGATGTTAGTGGTGAAACAACAAGTGGCTCATGGGCGGTGGTGGTAGGTAAATGTACAATAAAATTTCAAGTTTTATTAAAAAATGTATTTTTTTATGTTTAAGGTTTCACAAGTTACTAGAGGTCCCACAAGTGACCAAGGGTTGGGCTAAGGCTAAGCCATATTGGCATCAGTAGCCACCAATTAATGGTGATAAGGGTTCCAACCATGGTCGCCTCATATGCCATCTTGTTGTGTCATTAGTGATATAGGGGGTTTGCACACACACACACACACCCCACTGAATTTCTTATTTTTTAAGACAACTCAACAGCCATATAGTTGTACGAGAATTCAAGAGGGGACCAAAAAAACATGCATTTTTCTCTAATGACCAAAATAGGTCAAATTTCATGTCAATTTCCGTCTCTCAAGTCTCTTGGATCTAATAGTGAGGGCTTTTTTGTTCCAAAAGGTCATCTGTAAACTTCTCCTACAAAACCCTTATGGTGAACGCCTAGAAAAACACTTTTTTCTAACTCAAATATAGAAACATATATCTACAATAAACCTAACATATTTACAAACCCCAAATCTACAAAACAACAACTTGCAAATGTGTCTCATAACTTGAAATGTCTAAGATCTCTCATGCATTTTCATGGCTTCAAATTTGCATCAAATATTCTCAAACAAGGGTTATACCAAAACAAGGATCTCTCAAACCCCACAACCACAACCATGGCTTTGATACCACTTGTTAGGAAAATCATACAGGTTGATCAAACCATTCCCTACATAACCCCATGAAAGAAAATTATGTATGCAAGCTTAAAAATTAACCATATGTAAAGATCAAAGACATACCACAAGATAATACAAGATATACCCTAAGAAACCCCTCAAGAGGTAAAAACCCACCCTCCAAAAGCATCCACACTCAATGTATTATTCAACAATAAAAACATTACAATACACTTGCATAGTCTATGAATATTTATGAAACATCAAGCTTCTCCAATTAATCCTCCATGTGTCCAAGTATGTATCCACACATCCCATTCTATGATTCACATATGAACTGCTCAAAAGAAATATCAATACAATGAAAACCAAACCAAAACCATTAATAACCAACCTCAATCACTAAACACTTGTTTACTTTTATAGAATCAAGCTCACACAAATACAACCAAGTGGTAAGGTAAAACCATGTTCCTCAAAACCATGAGTACACAAAACCATTTACCCCACATTTATTTTTTGGTACTAAGTTTCCCCACATTATTTTTCCCATGTGCAACCCACACAAAATATCTAACTAAAGTTACATACAAATTGACAAGTGGACCCAAATAAATATTTAATGTAGTTAAACACGTCATCTAAGATGCACCACAAATAAATATTTTACATAATTAAATTAATTCATGTTATACAAGGTGTACAACACCTATTCATGGCACTAATAATATTCATAAATCAAGAAATGAGAGAAGAAATGTTGAGGGGAGATCCTCTTCCTCTAAACAAATTTTCAAAGTCAAATGTAATCTTCCCACCTCTTTTTTTCCTTCATTGAGACATACAATAATAGAGGTTGGTTCCTTTCATTCCTCTTTATCACATGTCATTGGTCTAGGACCATTAGTAACAAATTGCTTCTAAATATGTCTAGGTCTCTTAATAGAATATCTTATAATGACCTATTTACTATCTTTCACAATAGTGGTTCTCTATTTAGGGCTACCTTTCATTTTCAAGACTAATAAATAATCCTAGCTATTCCACCTTGATTAGATAGGATAGAACTTTAGAGGTTCTCAAAGACAGAAATAGAGCTAGCAAGCTCAATAGCTCTTCATATTTAATATTAACCCTATATTTAGGCTTATCAACAAATGGAACTGTAGATAAAGGATTTGTATCCTTTGATCTAAGAGGATCCACCAATATTGGTTCTCATTATAATTCCAAGATCATTATCACGTCTTATAGTATTATGGTAACACATGGATTTTGTGTACACTAGAGCACCTCCTAGATGCTCGTGATAACATAATGACCATACTCTTATCTCTAAAAATGTCACACATACTCCAAAAGTGGTGCAGGCCATGCTCAAGGGATAGAGATATATTGTAGCCATACTTCTACCAAACCTTCTATAATTTCTACCACATCTTCAACATGATCAAACATACCTCCAATCCAAATCGTAAAGGCTAACTTGCATTGTAGATCACCATTTCATTCTAAGAGTTTCACTTTGAACATTAGATGGTGTAGTCAATGTGAAAATCCAAGTGGCACTCTTGGGACTTAAATATATCAAATCATTCCACCAACACATCACATGCCTACTAGCAAATAGTTCAACACCACAAAATCATCAAGAGATAATGAGTCACACATATAAATGGCTCCAATTTAATAGTAATGGTTCAACTTACATAACAACTCTCAACCTTCATGGCGTGTAATGTATATATACATATTTGTAACATAGCTTAGAATATATAGAGAGACAAAAAAATAGATTTATAGATTAGAAGATAGAAACCATGCATATTTCTCAAGAGTATTGCATACACTAGATGGAAAAATAATAATAATAAATTTACTTCAAGCTCTCTATATATGTCAATCTTTTCACTAATTTGTCTAGTAAAGCTTTCACACGCACATAATTTTATCTATATCTGGACCTAGAGAATTGTCTACCAAGACTCAACCAAGGCCCCAAATTAGTGGTATCAAAGACGTTCATCTTGTATGTCTTACCAAACAAGAGAAAAGGATAATAATGGCATGCCCTTAGATGAAATTATTGGCATAGATCCCAAAATCCTAGTCAACA
This sequence comes from Sequoia sempervirens, assembly GCA_007258455.2. Classification (NCBI taxonomy): domain Eukaryota; kingdom Viridiplantae; phylum Streptophyta; class Pinopsida; order Cupressales; family Cupressaceae; genus Sequoia; species Sequoia sempervirens. The sequence continues at coordinate 46,231 of VDFB02376755.1, forward strand.
TTATATAAGAAACCACGTCAAAAGATAAAGCAAAGAGACTATGATATTCACAAATTGTGTTGCAAGGATAACCACTAGACTTCATGATCAATGACAATAGCATGAAGGACCTCATTTCTTCAAAAATAAAAAATTCATTGAGTTTTCCAACCTTGCCCCATCTACAACCTTACAAATTGAGATGGTTCAATTCGTGTAACACCACAAGTACAAACATTACTCTTTAATGTCAATTTTGATATACTAATCATTTTCAAGAGAATGTAGTTTATTATGTAGTGCTAATGTAGTTACATATTGTACTCCATATGCATCCATGCATGCATATTCACAAGCATAAATAATGGAAATCCTCATAGCATATGATGGGTCATATAAATGTTACTTTAATTAGGGTTATTTCCTTAATTATGTTGATACTTATGACATTTCTAGGTATTTCCAAAGACTGTGATTAATTATAGAGCATTAGAAGTAATTACTGATAAGTTGATAGATATGTGTATATGTGTGTGATTATTGTTGAAATGTGATGAAATGATGAATTATGTTGATCATGATGAATAACTGTCTTATGTAGAAAATAATATGGTATGCAATAAAAAGAAAGTAGACTGAAATCAATGACCTGCAACCATAGGAGTTGGTGACCCAGGACCAAAGGACCATGAACCTACAGCGAAGGGAGTGACACCTGGAGCTGAGTCATTTGTGGGACATTGTACATTTAAGACTTTGTTCTAGCTGATGGGGGACTTTGCTACAAGGACACAAACTCTTATGTTCATTTCCAACACCTTTACCATTTGCTCGTGCATTTATGAGAAAGCAAATAATTTATACTTGACAGTAGAATCAAATTAGGACTTTATTTTTGAATATTTTTTTCATTTCTTTGCTACAGAATAATCCCCTTCCTACTTTGAAGTAATGAGTTGAAAACTAATATTTAAAGTCCTAGTTGTTTAAACTTAAGATTATTATATATTTTAGAACTCTGCAAAATGAAGTAACTATAATCTTTCCTTCAACAATTATATTGTATTTTTTGAATAGCAAGTATAAATCCTTTATATGAAGTATTGAATCAACTGTGCATGAATAATTGAGTAGATAATTATCACATGAGTTAAGAAGAGTTTTGATACCCAAGCAAGGGCCCACTTGAGGTATGATGCTACTCTATTGTTAAATTAGTGATTAACTTATTCTCATTCTACATTATATTGTTAATTGATAAATGCTATCACCTATAGCTTTAATTGAACAGTGGTTATTAATTTGCAGATACCATACTCACTATAGCAATAACTTGTCGAAATAGTTATTATTTTGTGTATGGATATTTTGTATGTTTTCTTAGAATAGATTCCCTTTTAGTTTGGTAAAAAATGATTATTAGACTCAATTTCATAGGAACCCGTGGAACTTTTTCAAACATACATACAGTACCGACATCATCTTAAGAAACACGTCCCTAGTTGACATTTAAATGTAAACTCTTGTTGCTAATGTTCGTTTGATAAAGGATGAACCAATTTGTCGAGTAGTAGTGTGTGAATTAGTTGCTCCACATCATAAGGTAATAAGTTAGAGCATACAACATAATATTAGTAGGTAGTAAGAGACGAAATTCCAAAAATGGTTCTATGATCAACAAAGGTACCAACTCCAAAGGAGATTGTGTCATATAGCTATACATACTCATCTTTTCTCACTTCACCACAAACTAATACATGACATAGAGTAGCAAAGATATACTAGATTTTGGAAACCATGTTTATACAAAATTATTCTATGTTCATAAACAAAGTAGCTAGTGATTAAACTCCCGCAACAAGCCCAATACTTTACCAAACAACAACTATAATTCAAGGATCCACACATGTTTCCTAGATAATGTAATTGAGATTGTTGCTTTACAAGGAGGGGCAACTAATCTAGGATTGACCAAAATTGGTTCATGTGGTAATGCCAAGATAATTATCATGGATTGTGGTACTTGAAGTAACACTTCCATGTGTATGCAGTACACCATAGCACCTCCAAGATGCTTACAAGGATCATTCATTTATTTGTAAAGAATGCTTAACATACTTTGCTAGGGGTGTAAAACACTCTATAAGAGATAATCTCAATGGTAATCATTCTTTCACCAAACCTTCTACAATTTACACCATAGCTTTCGTGGGGTCATACACACCTTTAGGCCAAACCACAAAGGATAACTAACATCGCACATCACCACCTTATTTTGAGCATTACACTAGACATTATATGGTGTAGTTGACATGATAATCCAAGTGGCACTATAAAGGCTTGTGTTATGTTAGATCATCCACCAACACATTACACACCTAAAAAAATAGTTCAACACTACACAACCGATGAGGGATGATGAGTCACATATGGAAACAATTCCACTTCTGTAGGAATGGTTCAACTTCCATAACGACTATCGACCTTCACAACATCTATCATATATACATATACATAACATATCTTAGCATATATAAAGAGGTGGATAGATGGGTAATTAGATTGCAAGATAGTCGTCATACATCTTACTAAAGGGTGTGTAATGTATAGAATCAATAAACAAATAATAATACATTTACTATTTTAGTTTTATATCTCTCCCAATCTTTGCACTACTATGTCTCACAAAGCTTTTACATGTACATAACTTCATTTGGATCCAAATCTACATAGATTCACTAGGATCCACCCTAGGTCCTACATCATCCTTATCCTTTCCTCTATTATCCACTTTGTTACCCATGTCACTTCCTTTATTAGGGATTTTTTGTTATTTTGCAAACTAGGGAAGTCAATTCTAACATGTTTATCTTTATTGAACAAGAAGCATGAACCAAAACCACCAAGATAATTTAATTTAAAGGATACCAATTTATCATGCAATGGAAATTCAATAGAATTAGTATGTCATTTGGAATGGTCCACTCTAGCATTCATATGGGGAAGGGGAGATTTTGTATCCTCTATCTTTATAACCTCCCGGAATGGTTTTAGGAATTGAGGTAATAAAAGTAAGACATGAAGAAGGATATTATAAATCTCAATCAATGTGAAAGTGGAGTACAAAATAATCTCATTTAGTTGGACAATAGGGTCTCAAGGTCTCCCTAGAAATTAACTTTTTCACTTTCCAAAAGTTCTTAGAGATCTTTTTCATATAATTGCTCTTCAAAAACAAATGAAAAAGGAGCATTTTGATTCATTATGTACATATTGACATATAATCCCAAATTATTTTCCAAAACAAACATCCAATCATTAAAACTTAAAGGACAAAAGGAATTCCTTACTCAAACACGCAAAAAATGATATGCTTAACCTCTACTCTTCATTCTTTGTGGTTGTTTTCATGGCATCATTGGTAATAATTCTCAAGGAAACAAGGACTTTAACTTTTCCAAAACCTTATTGCTAGAGCCCTTCCATCCTCAACAAATGCAACATCTTCAATAATGATAGCACTTTCCTCATAAACTAAGGTATTCTTATATGATTTACCACCTCCATATTTCCTAGTAATAGTAGCAAAATCATTCACTCCATCACAAGGATGGGACATCCCTACAAATGACATACCATCACCCTTGCACCACTTGACCCTTGGGAAAAATGCTTATAGGCCGATAGATAGACTAAGCTAAAGAGAAGGGCCGCTAATAGGAAACAAACTACAAGAAAAAAGAACCACTAGACCAAAACTAACTAAACAAAAGGCTAACCCTAGAGCCATAACAAACCAAACTAACTAAACAAGCACAAAGATAAGACACCCACAAAAAAATGGAAAGGTAATAACAAGAAGAAAGCATGAGCTATGGAGAGTGACTTCACCACCCATTGTAGCAACTATCTTCTTCCTCCAACAAATCATTTCAATATTACATTGAAAACACTAAGGGGTTAGATACTACCAAGATGAACATTTTCTACTTGTCTAGTGACACCTTTTCTATTAGAGTAATCATGCATTAGCTAATAATTAATTATGTCTAATTTATTCTCATGCACTTAAGCTAAACTTAGGAGTTCTTTATTAAGTTAACTAAGTGATTTTTCTATGTTAACTAAAGTGAGCAATTATTAGGGTTGCTCCTATATAGCACTCAACCCTCATTGTATTATCACTCTGGATATTTCACTTCTTCTCTTGAACTCTCATCCTTTGAGCACTCTTGTTTTCCTTGAAGATTCTTGAGGTTCATTCTGTAGCTTTTTCTTGTTGAGGAATATTGCATAGATTGTTTGTATATCTCTTGCGAAGAAGGTGTCTTTGTTCGTTGTTTGATCATGTGACTCATGTTTTTCATAATTCTAACATGGTATCAAAGTTTGGATTCATCGAACCCTTTCTCGATTTATGAGGTTTTTTCTTCAACTAGGGTAACAAGAGGAAATTTGAAATCTTCTTTCATTTTTATTTTTTTGTTTTTTTACTTTTTTGTTTTTTTGCTTTTTTTGCTTGTTTGCTTCTTTAAAGCAAAAACAAAAAAAATCTGCCACCTCAAGGTCATATGGGAAACTAGTGCCCAACCCCTAGGGGGGCTAAAAAAAAGTAGTTTTTTTTTTGCAAAGTAGGCAGAATTGGGAAAATGGGCATAACTTTTCACTCGAGTATCAAAATTGGGCAAATAAGATATCGTCAAAAAAGCTAGTTTCGAGCACTATCCAATGGTGTTGTTTGTTTTCTCAATTTTTTCTATTGGTGCATTCTACAGCCTATTGAAGTCAGAAGTATTTTTTTCAATCCCAATCTCATAACTTTTGACTAGTTTCTCCATTTTTCATGATTCTAGCAGTCTTGGAACCATCTTTCAGAATCTTCACATCCATCCATGCAATTTTTCCAAATTTCTCTTTAGGTACATTTTATTCAAGATTTTGTGTTTTCACAATCTAGTGAATTACTTGGACGTCTTAGCTCCTGGAAACTTTTTGATTGTGTGGGATGACTCATTTTTTTTGGTTCTATATGTATTTCCAGTATTTTGTTTTGTTTAGGCATTGTAGATATCTTTTTCATGCACATTCTCTTCTGTAGACACACTGAGATAGTGTCATTCTGATGTATATTTTTTAGAGATCTTGCACATACTGTTGTGCCTTTGTATTTGAACTATGATATAAAGTGTCATAGGGGTTGATGTTTTCCTTTGGTTTTCCATCACACCTTTGTCAAATGAGTGTCCCTTCCATGAAAGTAGTGAATCCCATTGATTCTTTCCTCATAAGTGTGTGCCTTATTTTGCACACCCTTTTATTTGCAGGTTGTTTCTCCTACTTGCACTTCTTGGTTTCACATAGTTTTAGTGTACCTATCATGGCTCTCCTTTTTCAACATTATGGGGGAGGAAGGGGGCGCGGGGGTTTACTGTTGATGCTAATGCTTCCTTAGTTTCGTGTTGGAGTGATCTATATATCTAGTTCTTGTTCCTATGTACTTCTGGATGCAACGTACACCAACGATTGGTTACATGCATTGTGATATGGATCATTTACCATATGGACACTCTTGCATTCATGTTAATGAAGGTTCTTCATTTCAACACAATATCAATCATCATTCGAGAACAATCTATAGCTTATTTGTGCCTCAACGATGTTCTACATGTTCCTCTTTTTCAAGACATTGTTTCGATTTGAGGCTTCTCAGTCCTTCACATCTTGATTTGGAGGCTTTTTCAGTCCTTCATTCGCCAATCTCTCTTTTGGAGAGTTTTCTCCCACTATGGTTTTTCCCCTTTTCTCCAGTTGTGAGAGATCTTTTGTTTGCACATGGGTACCTCACCAGGTCTTGTTTGTCAGGACCCATCATACATTCTATGTTTAGAGTTTTTTGCTACTCCCTGAGTTCATCTTAAGGGGGGGTGTTAGAGTAATCATGCATTAGCTAATAATTAATTACTCTTTAATTAATTATGTCTAATTTATTCTCATGCACTTAAGCTAAACTTAGGAGTTCTTTATTAAGTTAACGAAGTGTTTTTCTATGTTAACTGAAGTGAGCAATTATTAGGGTTGCTCTTATATAGCACTCAACCCTCATTGTATTATCACTCTGGAAATTTCACTTCTCTCAAACTCTCAACCTTTGAGAACTCTTGTTTTTCTTGAAGATTTTTGAGGTTCATTCAGTAGCTTTTTCTTGTTAAGGAATATTGCATATATTGTTTGTAGATCTCTTGCATGAAAGGGGTTTTTGTTTGTTGTTTTATCTTGTGGCTCGTGTTTTTCACAATTCTAACATTTTCATTGCCTAATATTTTCATAGATGACACAATATCATCTAATGATAATTATGATTCTGACAAATATAATGTAAAGCTTTAGGACACAATTTCTTCAAACTCGTCATCCTATGGCATTTCTATGCACAACTTATTTGCATGATCTTTGTCTCATTAGATAACCACATTTTGGGATTCTTGTTTGTGCAAGATTAGTCGCTTCTTTGTTGAATATCCAACTAATAATTTCTCTAATTTCTTGGAGGACATTACTTTCTTGTTTTTGAGAATTTTCACGTAGATGATCTTGGGAATTCTGTCACTTTTTTGGGATTTGACATTGGTTGTTTTTTGTAGAATTCTGACTTAATGATGATCTTTGTTTATTGAAGGACCTTATGTTTCTTCTAATTAGAATTCCCAAATGGTTGTTATTAGAATTTCTTCACAAACTACTCCACTTTGCAACCCACCTTGTCTCGTAGAACCTCTTTTAGTGGATGTATTGACGATACATGTTGACCCTCCCCTTTTTTGGGGGGAAATTCACCTTGTCTTGTGGATCCTCTTTCAAATACATCAAGGGTAAATGTTGTAGACCCTCCTATTGTGGTTGGAATTTCTCTTTTGAATGATCCCTATATTTAATAGTTACTCCTTGATGGAAGCTCTTTTGTACCACATTTACAAAATAAATACAGTACCATAGGTTTTCTTATTGATTCCTTCATGTCTCATTTTAGAGTGGGAAGAATTTCAATATACTCATTTTCATGTCACTTCCTAAGTGAAAGAATGGTATTCAATACAAGTAAGCTTATCCATCTTAATTAACTTGTGGCTATTTGGTCCATCAATTCATCTTTCAAAACCTCTAAAAGACTAGCAACACTTATTTCTAGTATCTTTGTTGAACCTTTTTTATGTACTTTTTTAACATTGTTATGGGTGATTTAGGTTGTCTTATGGAGGATTGTAAATCATTTTTCATTTTTCATTGACATTATTATACATAGGTACCTCACAAGCCTCATTATTGAAACTCATTTTTAAGTGTCTAATCTCTCTTTTTGTAGAGCACTCCCTAAGTTACACTTATGGGGGCAATCATGTGGTCTTGTGCCTACCATGCTGTTAAGTTTTTTTAAATAAGAATTATAATCAATTTTAAGTAATTAAGAAACTAGAAAAAGGTCATTTACTGTGTAAGCCAACCAATCAAACCCAAATTATTTCTAAGGTTAATTTAGAATTCTATAAACAAAGGCTTCCTCCCATAGAATTTCAAGTGGGGGAATGTGGAGACTAAGAATATGTCTGATGATACATTTTATCAAATTATCTTCATGAGACGAACTTAGTCGGAAGCTTATTGATGTAATGTGATTATAATGTTTTCTCTTCACTTGAATACATTTTATAACATGTGGTTTGTATTTAGTGATTTCTTCCATAGATAAAATCCCAAGCCCTTTCTAAACAAATTCCAACGTGTTTTTGGTATGATATAAGAACCCCATGCCACCTTCCACTTTGTAATGCCCACCATTTAAAATGCCACATTCTCAACTTCTAGAACTCCCCAGTTTTCAACATCTGTTTTGTAAAGATAACAAGCACTATTTCTGCAGATCTTAAGCATCCAACATGCATTTCCCACAAACAAATCTTATGTCGGAAACTAAACTGCAACGAAGATGAAAGTGAAAAAAACTTAAATTATTTTTTCCAGACTTCCACTCAAATTATGATTTTCTAAAACTTTCGGAGTTTATTAGTCTGTAAGGAAACCCAACATGCATATACTTGTTAAGGATAATAAAAGAAACTTTCAAAAGTTACAATGCATGACCATAAAGGTTATTAATCAGAATTATTGACTAAACTATTGCGTAGCTGCAATAACTAAGCTTGGAAGGAGATCACTTGTTGCAAACACTTCAGGTTGGGCTTTGCTCTACTTATTTGAATACCATTATGTCCACTTCCATGCACCTATAACAAGCAAACTCTTCACTAGTTAGTAAATTAATCACGTTCTTATATTATTAATTTCAGACATGATCAGCCTTTTCAACGGTTTATTAGTACTAGCTCTAGTCACTCACTGACGTAGTTGATACATTAAAGTGATACAAACTTTTTACACATCTTGCATAAGATTGTCACATTTTAGCAACTCAAAACCATAAGTGAATATACACACCATCCCCACATCAAGCTCGACCATTCTAAGGCACAAAACAAAAAGTTTTTGAGCACCAACAAGAACTATTAAGATTTAATAACCATTCACATTTGCGTTCATATTTGAGAAATTAAACTTTAGGATCCACATTTGTCTTCGCGTAAGTATCTAATTTTGCTTCCAATTGTGACCACGATTCAAACCAGACTCGTAAAAATTCACTACCTCTAAATGGCCATTCTTTTTCCAATTTTGACTCAAATGTGATCAGTATCCAATCCATGCATAAGCAAAAAGCTATAACAATCTTCATAATGAAACCAAATTTAGGTCAGCAAAACTCTAGAAAGTGGTATATCCATTGAAATTAAAAACGAATCGAATTTTTGGGTATAAAGCTTTCAATTCAAAAAGTCTCAGTAGCCTCAATTTTACCTCCACAATTTTTATCAGTCTAGAATGATGGATATTCAAGGTTGAATGGGCAAGCAGCACAAGGAATGTGCCAAGCAATATTATTTCTTGTTTTTTTTTTATCTATGCCAAAACAAGTATGTATCTGGATAGTTTGAAATGACAAATTATGTATTTACTCATCAATAATTTATCTTTGGGTCTTCTGAGTTAAAAGGTGCATTATTTTCAAGGATATGACAACTACTCACAACATAGAACTCAATGTCTCTGGTATCTTGTGAGATTCTAGACCATCTCCAAGCACCCATTAACAATTTTAATGTTGAACAAATGGAATTTAGAATAGTAAAGGCAAAGGCATCGAAATCGATCTGTGGGAAGCATGTGAAATATCCAATGAAGCTTACCAATAACTTTTACAGTTCTACAATATACTAGCACCATGTAAATATGTACTTAACACATTAAATTTGACAGTACAAAATTAGAAAGCCTTTCAACTGTTGAAATGAAAATGAAATCCATATTAGGTCAAATATACAGATATTGTTGTGTCTACTAGCCAACAGCTAGAAAATTTACATAAGCCCTTTCAAATATCATTACACAAATCCAAACCGTCAATATCTTTTTTTCCTAAATTCCAATGCAATCTTAGTAAGTGAGCTATTCAAGTTTCTTGGCTTTCCCTTCTTGATGAATGCCATGGCTATAACATGAGGTTGGGTACTCTTGCAAGGGGTTAAAATATTTTCAAATCCACCAAAATCCATCTGCAAGAGGCAATTTTGCATTGTACCTATTGAATTACAATAAAACACATGGTTTTTTATTAGTCAGTTTATGCTTTGTCAAATTTTAAACAAGTATCAGATGCACAGCCATGATCTCAAACCCAACTTCAAAATCTTATATGCTTTTGTAATTAGAAGCATTGGTTGTTCGTCTTAGGGTTTATACTTTATCCATCTATTTTAGAATTTGCAATACATCCTTAGAGTGAAATGATCCACTTAAAAATGAGTGAATTGATAGATATTCTTATAAATAGGGAAATACCCTAAAAGCACTTTAGAAAAAAGTACACGGTCAGCATGAAAAAGTTGCCTCTAACTTTGTAAACATGCAAATTCTGCTTCTATAATTGCACAAGAACAAAACACAAAATAAATCAAGTGCTATTACCATTTCCATGCATCTGCTAATAGAGAATAAGAATAATGGTAGTAAAGATAAATGGTTCGCATCTGCTAATTGAGATTAAGTTGAACTTTGATGGGGCCTTGAGAGGCAACTCGGGTGTTGCAAGTGCAGATTTTGAGATTAGAGTTTTCTTTTTAATTGCTTGGGGTTTCTAAATTCCTCAGCACAAAATTGAATAATGGAGAGATGGAGGCCCTTCTTGTGATCTCCAAGCAAATTTATTGAAAAGAGTATTGCTCCATTGAGATGGATGGTGATTCACATATCGTCATAAATGCAGTGAATTAGGAATTATGTTCTAATTGGATGCTTGGTACAATGTTGGAGGAAGTTAACGGCATTATCCTCAATACCATTCAGCCCTACAATGGACCTTGCTATTATCCTCAATACCATTAGGCCCCAAAATGGACCTTTCCTAATGGTATTGACGATAGTGACAAGGTCCAGTCTTGAGGTTCCCTAATGGATGTTTTTAAGAAAGCTAACGGTGTCAGTGATGGCTGGTATAGTATTTGAAAGTCTGCTGGATCTTTTGGTGCAAACCTCATCGAAGATGGATGTGCAAGAGAATGTTAATATGGGTTTTTTAGTTGGTTCTTCATTCGCTGAGGTTATGGGGAAAGAGAATGTGGTCAAGCCATATGTGGATATCAGAGCCATAGATTGTACGGTTCAAGAATTAACAGTGGACACGCAAAATTTGGATAAATTTTGCTTGGCCCTTAACTTGGTGATAAAGCATGTGTTTTGTCTTGCAACATAAAGGGATTATGGACTTGACTAGCAGCTTCACTATGGTTCTTTTGGAGAATGATCATTTGGATATGCAAGAGAATGTTAATGTGGGCTTTTTGGTTGGTTCTTCGGTCCCTGAGGTTATGGGCAAAGAGTATGTGGTTGGGCCATATGTGGATATCAAAGCCATGGATTGTATGGTTCAAGAATTAATGGTGGACATGCAAAATTTGGATAAATTTTGCTTGGCCCTTAGTTTGGTGATAAAGCATATGTTCGTCTTACAACATAAAGGGTTTATGGACTTGACTAGCGGCTTCAATATTGGCTCTCTTGGAGAATGATCATTTGGTTAGAATTGTGTGCCAGGTGGAGCTGATTCAATGCTTTAAATTCAATGGGTTGGATGTGGTGGTGGTTTCAACAATTCCATCTATAGACCTAGTGACAATGTTGGATAATGGCATTTTTAGTGGGGGTCACAATCACGAGTTGACAATTCATCTTGCTTTTGGGATGGCACATTGGGCAATTTCTCAAATGCCCTAGAGTGTTTTGTATGAGTTGTCATGGTTTTTCTTGTGGGTGTATATGCTGGTTTGTAGTTTCATGCTGTATGGTTTTGTGGGTTGCTTAGTTGCTTAGCTGTATGCTTTTGGCATACTAGCCCTGTAAAAGGATATTCCTTTGATGTAGAAAGTTCCAGAGAAGGTAGTTTATGGAAGGGGCTCCATTAAAAGAACCCAACATTTTATCTAAAATAAGAAAATGAGTGCTATCTCCACATCTAGAAGGTTATCACCATATCACTTTATTCACACAGCAGCTAATATATTTTTTATATTTTTTAGATCTACACGGAAGAAATGGGGAGGTCTGAACAACCCAACTAGAAAATGTTGGTAGACAGCACACCAGTATAATTGCAAAACATTATATCAATATGACCTTATCATGCATTGTGCAAAATAATAATTAATTTTCAACTATAAGCTACCATAAATAATGATGACACCTATTTTACTTTAGGTGTCATGGGGTTTGCTTCCCCTTCTGAGGGAAGCAATGAATTTCTGTCGTAAATGTAATAAAAAGATATATACATTTACTATAATACATTTGCAGCCTGAGAAGCATACATACAATTGAAAATCCCAGGGAAATTGTGCTACTTGAAGCACAGACTAATAATTTGTGTTCCTCTATATACGAATTCCTCAAAAAAATGGAGTTAGTTCAGAATCCCTTGAACATGGGATTACAAAAAAATGATATTTTACAACTTTGGCTAAAAGTACGCTAAGAAAATTAGTGGAGAGCATCAGCCATAACCAAGAAGTCAAAAGCAAAATCTGTCCCAAAATTAATTTTCAATGTACATGATAGAAAATTAAATATATATATGCCAATGAAAGGCCATCCATGCTAAGATCTAGCAGATTACAACATATTTATGTGAGTGAAAAGCAAAAAAAGTTGCGGCCTTCCACAAAAAAAACATTCATCTGTGTTAACTTCTGCAAAAAGAAGAAACCCAATCATCGACAACTGAACCTCACATTCTAAGGATGTCGGATTGTAGGGTAAGTGTTTATCATTTGTTGAGCACCATAGTATGCATTGCTTGCCATCATGGGATTTTGATTGCGGTACCAATTTGCCAAGTAGTTTGCATATCTGCATATGCAACATTATCAATTTTTTATTGAGTGATCCAATTTGGTTTAACCATTTTTCAAAACCAATAAATTGCAACAATACTTACTGATCAGCTGGGAAGTTAACCTCTGCACCATTTGCCATCCATCCTCCAGGAGTCTGCAGAAAAGAAGTCATACAATGAACAAGGAAGAATGTAAAAATTGAAGGGAATCAAATAAGTCTAAAATATCAGACCTGTTGGCAGCCACCGAACTCAATCATTTTCCCATGTACTTGAAGGTATTCTTCATATGTCTGAACAAGGAAAGGAAGCGTGAATAGTGGAATGGTAAGCCAAATGAAGTGTACAATGAGTAGTTTTCTACTATTTAAAATCCCTATTCATAACCAAGAAATAGTTGAGACTAACTTGAGAGAACAAAATACAAGAATTTTGGGGAAGAAATCTAGCCTAGTAGATTTCATAATTGATATATTGCATTAGAGATTAAATAATAAATTACTATCCAAATTCTGAATATCAATGCATCACATATTCCATCGAAATTGGCCACATGTCCATTAAAAACTTGGGAAATCAAATTAATTGGACTCACAAATATTAATCATATGGTTCTTACAGGAAGTATGCATATCAATAAACAAAAAAATAGCCCAATTATAACTTACTGTTTTCATTCTTTTAGACAAAATTAAACATATTGAATAAATATTAAAAAATAAGTATTTACAAAAGTAAAAGCAAGACCCTGATGTGAATAATACTAGAATGAAATGGCACAAAATATTTCTATGATTAGAGGTGTGGTATCAACAAATGAGCATCAAGATAAAGCACCGCCCATCTTAAGCCAGGTGCTTGTAATACATTAGAGTCTGTTATTTCAATTCTGGATTGTTCCCTTGTTCCTGGTGTTGTACCTTCAGCTCTCTCTACAATTGGCTATTTCGGATCTGTATCAATCCAAATGAAAGCAAAGATCTTTGCCCACCGCCATTCTCTATGCACTGTTATGTGTTATTCTTTATCTGACTATTCTCAGAATGTCAACAAAGTCTGCCTTATTTCTTACAATCCAGTAACATCCTCCATGTCACTGTTTTCTCTTCACAACTTTAATTTGGTAAGTCATTTCATCTGCCAAAACTAACATGTTTCTACTTGAATTGTTACGCTCACCCCAAACTTCCCATTCAAGCCTCCAATTTTTTACATGGTCATGTACCTTCATATCATTTTCCACATCTCCACCAAGTTCCATGATTTGATGTCTGCCCGACAGGTCAGTGTATCACTGTATCATAACTAACTACACTCTGAAATTTCCTGCTAGCATAAGAGTAAGCATTGAGTCCAGTAAATGTTAATATTATTTGATTGTCTGAGCAGAAGCTCAATGTCAGGATTCCTTATTTTGGAAAACAGATGTTCTTGGGAACCGCCACGAGGATTAATTTTTTCTCAACCAGCACAGCTTGGACTACTTCAAGGTGGTTGTTGCTTGTTCGGGGGAACACATTGGCTATCCCTATCACAGTGAGACAGTGACCAACAATATAATCACATGCAATGGTAGCATCATATAATTTTCAAATTCCTTAGAATTGGATTATAGAATTCAATTTCACTTGCATCTTTAAAATCTATATCTAGTCTCTTATGAATACTTGGGCTGGGGTCAGGATTAGCATATAATCAATAGAAGCACTACAATGACTGTAAGCTAGAGATATTAGAAGCTCTACATAAGGTACTAAACAGAACACAATAAGCAAAACAAGTGGAAGGAAATCAAAGATTTAACCACACTCTCACAATTCAATTGACAGTTCAGATGTGAAGACTCCAAAAATCCAGATAGAAAAATGTATCTCTTGCATTATATATTTAGATACTAACCATATGAAAAAATTCCATCATGATAGCATTGCATATAGAAGAAATATTTTCAATGGGCCAACTGTTAATCATAAGAACAAAGTTATCAGGGTATTAGTACAGGTACACATACAGTGCAGAACAGGACTGCATACTTTTTAGGATTCCGGATTCAGTAAGGCTTGAGTACACCCATCCAAAAATTTAAAATAATATAAATAAAATTTACAATAATATTCATATTATATGCATATGATAGACAAACAAAATGAAAAAAATACTTCTGCCAATTGATAATTCAAATATCAAACTAGTCGTAACGTATGATATACCTAATATCAAATAGGTTTATGTTATGATTATCTGTTCAAAATAGGCTTATCTGTTTAAATTTTAAAATAGGAAAATACTTGATGTTCGTAATCAAACTACATAACAAATCACGGTATTCAACTCCATCAAAAGCATTCAAATTAGCAAATAATTTACTAGAACTAGATGCAGTACAACTAGCAGTAATGCCACTTCAACTAGCTCTGCTATGCAGCTCGTATGTTCAAGTTTAGATTTAGTAAGTTGTGTTTGCTTTTTAATTTTGATTTCATTATTTATCTTTTTTAATGTTTATATTGTCAGTCATTTGACAGTTGGGTATGCTCCCTCCACCCTTCTTGGAGGATACCTGGACAAGGGTAAGTATGCAAGCCTGCAGGGCAGTGCCAAGTAACACAGTCAAAGAATGAAAGCCTACGTGTATTGAATGGG